>RJWM01021389.1:0-35442 GCA_004363535.1 Dasyprocta punctata
AACAACAACATATCCGATACTGTAAAATTATAGGTTTAGGAATTTATATGGTTGGAATTTTACAGTGGTTGCAACATTGTATATTGTAGCCATTAATGGGGCTGTTCAGATTGACAGGTAAAGACATGTAGGATTGATCTGGTCTTATGAATATCAACTGTTCTCTCTCACCAGTTAATGCATTTAGTAGTATAGACTTTTAAACTATCTTATGAATACCCTTATATAAAACTATGTCTTTTTTCCATACCTTCCTTCCTCGGTTCCCTTTGTAATACCTCTTATTGTCTTCAAACTAAATGCACTTATCAATTGGCCAATTATAGTCAAACGAAATAGTACTGAATAAAACCAATAACAAATAAGATAATGGAGGCAATACATATTAATGCAACATTGATTTCTATAATGCCTCATGTTAGCTTCAAGGCAGTTGCCTATATCATCTGTTGTAACACAATCATACTAAGGTTAAAATCCCTCAGAAGAGAGCAGTGAAAGTAATACCTGGCTTTGATGCAGGGTGATCATATATCACTGAAGGCTACCCTTATAAATGTTGTTATCTTTACAATAGCTGTCTTTGTCATCATTTATGATGAAGATAGGCTGGTCGAGGTAGAATAGGATTAAACTAAACAGCTCATTGAAAACAATACTGGACTTAAATCCCATTAATGGATTATTCATTTGTCTGCCCTGCTTGGTGGTATCTCTCTGTCGCTTTTTCTGGAGCAGTGGACTTCTTTATCTCTCTCTAGAATGTCCTTCAGTATTCTTTGTAGGGTTGGCTTTGTTGTCATAAATTCCTTTAGTTGTTCTTTGTCATGGAAGTATCTTGTTTCTCTGTTGATTTTAAAAGATAATTTTGCAGGGTACATTAATCTGGGTTGGAAGTTATTTTCCTTCAGGGCTTGAAATATTTCACTCCAGGCTCTTCTTGACCTGATGATTTGTGTTGAGAAGTCTGTCGTGATTCTGATGGGCCTTCCTTTGTAGGTAATCTGTCTCTTTTCTCTAATAATTTTTAATATTATGTTTTTGTGTTGAATTTCTGGAATCTTGATTATTGTATATCTGGGTGTAGGCCTGTTTTGGTCAAGTTTAACTGTAGTTCTATATGCTTCAGTTATCTGAAAGTCTCTTCCTGTTCCCATGCTTGGGAAGTTTTCTGAAATTATTTCTGTAAATAGTCTTTTATTTTGATTTGTACTGATCCCTGCTTTTTCACTCACACCTTTTATTCGTAAGTTATGTTTCCTTGGGTTGTCTTGCAGCCATTGCACTGCCACTTCCAGATTTCTAATTATCTTGAGAAAGTGTCTCCTTTCTCTCTCCCAAGCTTCCATTTTTTTTCCAGATATGAAAGTCTATCCTTAGTTTCCTTCAAGTGGTTCTGCCAACTTTTATTGGAGTCTTTGATGTCCTGGTAGTCTCTCTGAATCTGATTAATGTGTTCTAAGTCTTTATTTGTTTCATTCTCAATTTCCTTTGATTTTTCATCCTCCACCTTTCCTGCTGTGTTTCCTTTAGAGGTGCTTAGTGATTCGCTGATTATATATTTCATTTCAATTCTCAGTTGGGCTAACAGTGCCACTTTAATTTCTTTCACAGCTTCATGGATTTGTCTCCCCAATTTGGTTGTCATCTCCTCTGAGAGTTTAATTTTTGGACTCCCGACCTTGTCTGCCTTTGCATCATCTGGGTTTATGCTGCTTGTATCCGAGTCCAGAGAGCACCCTCTACCTTTCCATCTTGGCATTTTCCTGGGATCAGCTGAGAGCCCGTGTTGGCCCACTGTGTGTTTCGCCAGCCCGCCTCCGCTCTGCGGATGTCTGCTGCAGTGCGCTAGGGTAGGGCCTCTCCCTGTAAACCCCTACCCGGCCGTCCAACAAACTTCCCCTATCACCCCCAGTTTGCCCGCACAGATTCTGCCATGACCTTCCAGGAACCGTGCCTAATTAGGCGCAGTTCTGGTCTCAAGATGGATGCCTGTCCCTCGCTCTCCCTCGGGGGTGGGGGGTGGGTGGCTGGGGGCCGCTGGGTTCACTCACTCGCCTGCTTGTGATCACCTCACTCCACAATTGACCGCTGCCTCTGCTGTCCCCACCACAGCAGCCGTAGGAATTCGACCAATTATCATCAGCACCACAAAGGCACCTTCTCAGTTTGGGTCGTAGTGCTAATTGGATTTCTCTCTGGTCAAAGGTGCTGCTGGTCTCTGCCTTTGTTTATTTCATTTTTTTTACTCTTTCCATGGACTACAGTTCTCGTTTTAGATTCTTCTTGGGTCCAGAGGACCCATCTCCCACTTTTTTCCTTCCCTCTGTTATTATATTATTTTATATTCCAGCATTTGGATGGTATATCAAGGAGTGTCCCTACCATGGTGTTATCTGGGAGGCCATCTTGCAGGAAGTCGATAGCTACAATCTTAAAACAACGACTAAAGGCAAACACTAAGCTGGGCAAATAGTGAAACAGAAAATATAGAAAACTACCAACAGAAAGATATCATGACTCCAGAGACTCTGAAATTCATGCAGCCAGACTCAGGGTCTGGGTGGATCCACACTTCGGGGTATACTCTGCCTAGCTGCCTGGGTCCAGGAGGTCTTGGATGCCACCCAGTAAGGCTGAGGATTCACCAGCACACTCCAGGAGTGCGCCCTCACTAGCTGTGTACAGGATCCAGCTCTACCTGGTCCCGTGACTCAGCGCAACCCACTAGGGGAATGCCTGACTCACAGGACACAGAGGTACTGAGCCCAGCCCCACCCAGGACTCCAGAGCTGCTCATCAGGGACTGGCCAGTGTAGTTACAGGGCCTTGGAGAGCTTGGGATCTGTCCATCAGAGCGCAGTGAGTGAGCCCCATTGTTCAGGGGTATGGCCGGTGTGGTGGATCCTAGAGGTTGCAGGCCCACCCAGCCAGGAGAAAGACCCCAGCATTGTAGAACTGGGACTTGTCCGGGCTCGCCTGGCACCCCAGAGGCTCTGAACTCCTTGCAGCCAGTCTCAGGGTTCAGGTGATACCACAGTCCGGTGGCATCACCTGCCTAGCTGCCTGGGTCTGGGAGGTCACAGTCCCCATCCAGTAAGGTGGAGGCTTCAGCAGCACATGCTGGGAGTGGGCCCTCACTAGCAGCTCAAACCACCAGGTGAACAGCAGGTCAGCCTTGCAGGACACAGCCACACAGGTCCCAGAAGAAAATGACAAAACGAAAGAGCAAGAGGCAGTCTCAATCCTCCAGCCCACTGTGAACAAACCCAGTAGACACTGAAATGGAATACAATGGGAGTCACACAACTGAACTTTCTGAAATGATAGCAAATGCAGTAAAGAAACAGCTCGAAGAAGCTATAGAGAAACTCAAATCAGAAATAATCTCTCAGCTAAAAAATGCAATGACAATCATTATGAAAGAAATGTTTTGTGCATCTAAAGAAGAGCAAGATGAAAAAACAGAAGACCTCAATAAGATTGAAAATAAGAATGAACAATATAAGACACAAACAAAATGCATGAAACAGAATTAAAGGGAAATTCAGGAAAGGAAAAATTCCAAGGAAAGTTTGGAAAACTGCACAAATGAAGCTGAAAATAGAATCTCAGACATTGAAGAAAGCATGGGAGCTAATGGCCATGAAAGAAAAGATCTCTTAAAAAGACTAAGGAACCAAGAAATAACAATTCAACAGCTGTAAGATGATGCCAAGAGAAATAACATAAGATTAATAGGGATAAATGAAAAAGAAGGGGTCAATACTATTGATCTGCAAAGAGTATTCACAGAAATAATAGCAGAAAACTTTCCAAACATAGGAAGAGAATCTGACATATATATAAGTGAGGCATACAGATCCCCAATTAAACATAACAAAAAATAAATCTTCACCCAGACATATAATAACTAGGGTATCAGAAATACAGCACAAGAACAAAATACTAAAAGCTGTCAGAGAAAAGAAACAGACCATCTATGAAGGAAAGCCTATCAGAATCATGGCAGAATTCTCAACACAAACCTTTAAGTCAAGAAGAGCTTGGAGTGAAGTATTTCAAATCCTTAAAGAAAACAACTTTCAACCCAGATTGATGTACCCTGCAAAACTATCCTTAAAAATTGATGGAGAAATAAGATTCTTCCATGACAAAGAACAACTAAAGAAATTTATGTCCACCAAAGCAACAGTACAAACAGTACTGAAAGACACTCTAGAAAGAGAAAATATAGCTACAATTATAAGAAAAACAGCAAAAGGAAACCGCTAAGCTGGGTAAATAATTAAACAGAAAATGTAGAAAAACAACAGAAAGATATGATGACAGCAATGAGCCAGGATATATAAGTTATATCAATCAATGTAAATGATCTAAGCTCATCCATAAAAAGAAACAGACTGGCAGAGAGGGTTAAGAAACAAAACCCAACAATATGCTGTGTAGAAGAAAAACATTTCACTCAAAAGGAAATTCACAGACTAAAAATCAAAGGCTAGAAAACAATACTCCATGCAACAGGAATCCAGAACAAAGCACGGGTAGCTATTACCCTTACAGACAATGCAAACTTCAAACCGAGAATGATCAAAAGAGATAAAGACGGTCACTACATATCTGTTAGGTGAAAACTTCAAGAGAAAGAGATTACGATCATAAATGTATGTGCACCAAATATGGGAGTACCCAACTATGTAAGACAATTCTAAATAGACATGAAACACCAAATAAACAATCATACAGTTATAACAGGGTCCTTAACACCCCATTGTCACAGAGAGATAGATCAACCAAACAAAAATCAGCAAAGAAATAGCAGAACTGAATCAAGCTTGTGAACAAATGGACCTAGATGTATACCGAGTATTCCACCCATCAACATCAGAATACACATTCTTCTGAGCTGCACATGGGTCTTTCTCTAAAACTGATCATATATTGGTCCACAAAATATACTTAAGTAAAGGCAAAGGAACTGAAATAATTCTATGCCTATTATCTGATCATAGCAAAATGAAATTGGAAATGAATGACAATGAAACCAACAATAATTGCATAAACACATGGAAATTACATAATACTCTCCTAAATAACCAATGGGCCACAAAAGACTTTAAAGAAGAAATTATACAATATCTACAATTGAATGAAAATGCAAATACAAATTACCAAAACTTGTGGGACATAATGAAAGCAGACCTCAGAGGAAAATTTATAGCACTAAATACCCATGATAAAAAAATTGAAAAAACATACATATACAACCTAATGATGCATCTCAAACTGCTAGAAAATAAGATCAAGTCAAATCCAAAGGGCAAAGAAGGGAGGAAATTATCAAGATTAGAGCAGAAATTAATGCAATTGAAACTAAGAAAACAAGTCATAGAATTAATGAAGTGAAGAGTTGGTTATTTGAAAGAGTAAATAAAATTGATAAACCCCTAGACAACCTTATCAAAAAGAGGAAAGAAAAAACTCACATTCATGCAATAAGAAATGAAAAGGGTGAAATCACTACAGACTCTGTGGAAATACAGAAGATCATCAAAACCTACTTCAGAAAACTTTACTCACATAGATTCGATAGCACAGAAGAAATGAAAAAAGATCCCTCGTAACCTATGAGTTACCAAAGCTGAGTCAAGAAGATGTAAAGCTGCTGAATAACCCAATTTCAGCTAATGAACTTGAAAATGTAATTAGGACTCTACCAACAAAGAAAAGCCCGGGCCCTGATGGATTCACTGCTGAATTCTACAAGAAATTTAGGGAAGACTTAATGCCAACACTCCTCAAAATCTTCAGTGAAATTGAACAGGAAGTAAGTTTCCTTAACTCATTCCTGGAAAAAAATATTACCCTAATACCAAAACCAGAGAAAGATCCAACCAAATAGAAAATTACAGGTCAATCTCCCTAATGAAAACAGATGCAAAAATCCTCAATAAAATACTGGAAAATAGAACACAGAAAGTTATCAGAAAGATTATACACCATGATCAAGTGGGATTCATCCCAGGAATGCAGGGATGCTTCAACATATCCAAAACAATAAATGTAATACACCATATCAACAGGGTCCATGACAAGAACCACGTGATCATCTCAATCAATGCAGAAAAAGCTTTTGACAAAACCCAACACACATTCATCATAAAAATCCTACAGAAAATTGGAATAGATGGTCTCTACCTCAACCTGATAAAAGCCATATATCATATATCAACAGCAAACCTCTTACTAAAAGGGGAAAAACTGAAAACTTAAACCTAAAAATCAGGAAGAAGACAAGGATGTCCACTATCACCACTTCTAGTCAATATACTTCTAACAATACTAGCACAAGTAACTAGACAGGAGAAAGAAATAAAGGAAATAAGGATAACAAAGGAAGTAAAATTATCACTATTTGCAGATGATGTGATACTCTACATAGAAGACCACCAAAAATCCATTAGAAGACTTCTAGAAGTAATTACCAAATTCATTAATGTTGCTGGATACAGGTGAACACTCCAAAATCAATAGAATTCATGTATACAAACAACAAAGCCACTGATAGAGAAATAAGGGAAACCACACCCTTCACTATACCATCCAAAAAAAAATGAAATACTTAGGAATCAATCTAACAAAGGAAGTAAGATATCTATACAATGAAAATTACATTACACTGAAGAAGGAAATTGAAGAAGATTTCAGAAAATGGAAAGATATTCCCTGTTCATGGATAGGAAGAACAAACATCGTGAAATGGCCATTCTCCCAAAATTATTATACAGATTTAATGCAATCCAAATCAAAATTACACTAGCCTACCTCACAGAGGTAGAGAAAGCATTCCTGAAATTCATCTGGGACCACAAAAGACCTAGAATAGCAAAGGCAATTCTGGGCAACAAGGGGAAGGCAGGAAGCATCACAATCCCCAACTTGAAACAATACTACAAAGCTACTGTGATAAAATCAGCAAGGTCCTGGAATCAAAACAGACCTGAAGATCAATGGAATAAATTAGAACATACAGCCACAACTACAAACACACTTACCTACCTAATGTTTGACAAAGGGGTGAAACATGTACGTTGGAAGAAAAATAGCTTCTTTAATAAATGGTGCTGGAAAAACTGGCTTTTTATATGCCATAAAATAAATGAGATCCTTGTCTATCACCATGCACTAAAATAAAGTCAAAATGGATCAAACATCTGAATATTAAAACAGAGACACTAATCTTACTTGAAGACACAGTAGGTAAAAAGTTTGATGACATAGACGTAGGCAGAGAGTTCATGAACAAAAATCAAATGCACAGGAAATACTTCCCAGAATGAACAACTGCGATCTCATCTTACTAAAATGTTTTTGCATGGCAAAGGAAATTGCCAACAAAGTGAAAAGAAAACCCACAAACTGGGAAAATATCTTACCCAATTGTGTATCAGACTAAGGACTTCTGTCTAAAATTTATGAAGAATTAAAAGAAATCATGCCCCTAAAATTCAAGGACCCAATCCAAAAATGGGCATCTGAGATGAATACACACTTCTTGGAGAAAGAAACACAAATGGCAAATAAATATATGAAAAATGTTCAACATCAATGGTCATTCAGGAAATGCAAATGAAAACAACACTGAGATTCCATCTCACTCCAGAAAGAATGGCCAAGATTAAAAAATCAACCAAAAACAAATGCTGGAGGGGCTGTGGGGAAAAAGGAACACTTCTCCACTGTTGGTGGTAGCGTAGACTGGAGCAGCCACTGTGGAAGTCAGTGTGGAGATTCCTCAAGAAGCTAAGATTAGAGATCCCATTCAACCCAGCTATCCCACTTCTGGGCTTTTTCCCAGAAGAATTGAAAACATCATACCACAGTGATATGTGTGCACCCATGTTTATAGCAACCCAATTTGTAATAGCCAGATCTTGGAAACAACCAAGAGCCCATCAATCAAGGAATGGATAAAAAAGATGTGGTATTTTTATACAGTGAAGTACTACTCAGCTATCAAGAAGGATTGCATTGAGACTTTTATAAGTAACTGAACACTTGAGACCAAACTCATAAGTGAGAGTGTAAGAATCTGAAAAGTATATATGATCTAAAATCTACAATAAATACTATGTAAGATTAAAAACAGCTCGAGGGGCAAAAGTAATTGTGAAAGGAAAAGAGGGAAAGTGGGAAGGGAAAAGGAAAAGATATAAATTTGTATATATATATATGTATGTAACATGACTAAGACGAACATACTGCTGAATGTATTAGTTATTGAGAAAGATCAGTTAATACTTTATATGATTAGATCAATTTTACTTGTCTATATCTGTTAATGTAAACAACCATTTTAAAGATAACGGTACACAATTTTGCAACCATTGTCAAATTTCTAACATTCTATTTGTAAAACTATAATGTTACTGTTGTACATTTACCATTTACTCTAGTCATTTGTTTCTCTCTTTTGATTTTTGTCTTTCTTATATGTGTCTTTTTTTCTCTTAAATAAATAAAAACAAAGATTACATGACAGGGATGAGTCATTACATATCAATTATATCAATCAATGTAAATTGCCTCAACTCACCAATAAAAAGTAACAGACTGGCAGACTGGGTTAAGAAACAAATCCAACAATTTGCTGTGTACAAGAAACACATTTCACTCAAAAGGAAATTCACAGACTAAAAATCAAATCTTGAAAAACAATACTCCATGCAACAGGAACCCAGAAAAAAGCAGGGGTAGCTATTATGTTTGCAGACAATGGAAACTTCAAACCGAAAATAATCAAAAGAGATAAAGAAGGTCACTACAAACTTGTTAGGGTAAAACTTCAAGAGGAAGAGTTTACAATCATAAATATATATGGAGCAAAAAAGGGAGCACCCAACTATGTAAGACAATTCTTAATAGACATGAAAAGCCAAATAAAAAATAGTACAATTATAACAGGGGATCTTAATACCCCACTGTCACAGAGAGACACATCAACCAAAAAGAAAATCAGCAAAGAAATAACAAAACTGAATCAATCTTATGAATAAATGGACCGACTAGATGTGTACCAAGTATTCCATCCATCAACATCAAAATACACATTCTTCTCAGCTGCACATGGGTCATTCTCTAAAATCGATCATATACTGGTTCACAAAATATACTTAAGTAAATGCAAAGGAAATGAAATAATTCCGTGCATATTATCTGACCATAGCACAGTAAAATTGGAAAGGAATGACAAAAATAACCTACAAGACCAACATAAAAAAATGGATATTAAATAATACTCTCCCAAATAACAAATTGGTCACATAAGACGTTAAAGAAGAAATTAACATATCTACAATTGAATGAAAATGCAAATACAAATTACCAAAACATGTGGGACACAATGAAAGCAGTCCTCAGAGGGAAATTCATAGCACTAAATTCCCACATCAGAAAAATGGAAAGAACACACATAAACAACCTAATGATGGACCTCAAACTTCTGGAGAAGGAAGTGCAAGTCAAGTCCAAAGCCCAAAGAAGGGAGGAAATTATCAAGACCAGAGCAGAAATTAATGCAAATGTAGCTAAGTAAACAATACAAAGAATTAATGAATCAACAAGTTGGTTCCTTGAAAGGGTAAATAAAATTGATAAATCTCTAGCCAACCTTATCAAAAAGAGGAAAGAAAAATCTCACATTCATGCAATAAGAAATGAAAAGGGCGAAATCACTACAGACCCTGTGGAAATACAGAAGATCATCAACAACATCCACTTCAAAAAACTACTTACATAGATTTGATAACACAGAAGAAATGGACAGAGTCCTAGAAGCCTATGAATTACCAAAGCTGAATCAAGAAGATGTAAAACTGCTGAATAACACAATCTCAGCTAATGAAATTGAAAGTGTAATTAGAACCCTACCAACAATAAAAGCCCTGGCCCTGCTGGATTCGCTGCTGAATTCTACAAGAAATTTAGGGAAAATTAATGCCAACATTCCTCAAACTTCAATGAAATTGGAAGGGAAGCAAGTCCCCTAACTCATTCCTGGAAACAAGTATTACCCTAATACCAAAACCAGAGAAAGACACAACCAAACAAGAAAATTACAGGCCAATCTCCCTAATGAATATTCATGCAAAACTCCTCAGTAAAAACTGGCATATAGAATACAGAATGTTTTCAGAAAGATAACACTCCATGACCAAGTGGGATTCATCCCAGGAATGCAAGAGTGGTTCAACATATGCAAATCAATAAATATAATACACCATATCAACAAGGTCAAGGACAAGAACAACATGATCATTTCAATAGATGCAGAAAATCCTTTTGACAAAATCCAACACCCATTCATAATAAAAACCCTACAGAAAATCGAAATAGATGGTCTCTACCTCAACCTGATAAAAGCCATATACCATAAATCAACAGCCAACATCTTACTAAATGGAGAGAACCTGAAAACTTTCAACCTAAAATCAGGAACAAGACAAAGATGTCCATTATCACACACTCCAATTCATATATTTCTGGAAATATGAGCGAGAACAATTAGACAAGAGAAAGAAAAAAGGGAATAAGGATATAAAAGGAAGAAGTAAAATTAGCACTCTTTGCAGATGATATGATACTCTACATAGAAGACCACCAAAAATCCATTAAATACTTCTAGAAGTAAGAACCAAATACAGTAATGTTGCTGGATACAAGGTCAACACTGCAAAATTAATAGCATTTATGTACACAAACAACAAAGTCACTGACAGAGAAATAAGGGAAACCACACCCTTCACTATAACATCCAAAAACAATGAAAAAGTTATGAATCAATCTAACAAAGGAAGTAAAAGATCTGTACAGTGAAAATTGCATTACTCTAAAGAAGGAAATCGAAGAAGATTTCAGAAAATGGAAAGATATTCCCTGTTCATGGATAGGAAGAACAAACATCGTGAAAATGGTCATTATCCCAAAATTATTATACAGATTTAATTCAATCTCAATCAAAATACCACTTGCCTACCTCACAGAGCTAGAGAAAGTATTCCTGAAATTCATCTGGGACCAGAAAAGACCTAGAATGGCAAAGGCAATTCTGAGCAACAAAGGTAAGGCAGGAGGCCTTGCAGTCCCTGACTTGAAACTATTCTACAAAGGCACTTTGATAAAATCAGCATGGTACTAAAATCAAAACAGACCTGAAGATCAATGGAATAGATTAGAAGATACAGCCACAACTACAAACACACTTAGCCACCTCATCTTTAACAAAGGGGCCAAACATGCACATTAGAAGAAAAATAGCCCCTTTAATAAATGGTGCTGGAAAAACTGGCTTTCTATATGATGTAATTAAAACTAGATCCATGTCTCTCATCATGCACTAAAATAAAGTCAAAATGGATAAAAGATCTGAATATTAAAACACAGCCGCTAAACTTATTAGAAGATAAATTAGGCAAAAATCTTGATGACACAGGAGTAGGCAGAGAGTTCATGAACAAAAATCTAATGGCACGGGAAACACTTCCCAGAATCAACAAGTGGGATCTCATCTTACTAAAAAGTTTTTGCATGGCAAAGGAAATCTCCAACACAATGAAAAGAAAACCCAGGAACTGGAAAAATATCCTGGTCAATTTTCCATCAGACGAAGGACTGCTTTCTGAAACATAAAAAGAATTAAAAGAAATCAGTGCCCTAAAATTCAAGGACCCATCCAAAAACGGACATCTGAGATGAATACACACTTCTCAGAGAAAGAAATACAAATGGCAAATAAATATATGAAAAATGTTCAACCTCAATGGTCATTCGGGAAATGCAAATGAGAACAACACTGAGATTCCATCTCACTCCAGAAAGAATGGCCAAGATTAACAAATCAACCCAAAACAAATGCTGCAGGGGCTATGGGGAAAAAGGAACACTTCACCACTCTTGATGAGAGTGTAGACTGGTGCAACCACTGTGGAAGTCAGTGTGGAGATTCATCAAGTAGCTAGAATTAGAGATCCCATTCAACCCAGCTATCCCACTTCTGGGCATTTTCATAGAAGAATTGAAAACATCATACCACAGTAATATTTATGCACCCATGTTTATAGCAACCCAATTTGTAATAGCCAGATCTTGGAAACAACCCTAGTGCCCATCAATCAAGGAATGGATGAAAAAGATGTATTTTTATACAATGGAGTACTACTGAGCTATCAAAAAGATTGCATTGAGACTTTTATAAGTAAATGGACACGACTTGAGACCATACTCCTAAGTGAGATAAATCAAAACCACACGTGGAAATACCATATTGTTTTCCTAGTGTAAGAAACTGAAAAAGTATATGTGATCCAAAATCTACAATAAGTACTATGTAAGCATGAAAACTGCTCAAAGAGCAAAAGTCATTGAGAAACGAAAATGTGGAAAGAGGGAAGGGAAAAGGAAAAAGATAAATGTGTATGTATATGTAAGATAACTAAAATGAACATATTGCTGTATGTATTAGTTATTGAGAAAGAACAGTTAATATTCATATGATTAGATTAATTTTACATGTCTATATCTGTTAATGTAAGTGACCATTTTGAAGGCAATGATATGCAGTATTGCAACCATTGTAAAGTTTCTGTCATCCTGTTTTGTAAACCTATAATGTCACTGTTGTGCATTTGCTCTAGTCATTTGTTTTTCTGTTTTGGTTTTTGTCTTATATGTGTCTTTTTTCTCTTAAATAAAAAAAAGAAGGATAAAATGGAAACAAACTTTGTAAATAAGGAGGGGAAAGGGGGTGGGAGAAAGGAGAAATGATTTAAAAAATAAAAGAGGAGCCAGAATATATATGAACAGGTACAGATTCGTATGATGAATGTGATCATTATGTGTATGAAAATGTCAATAAAGTTAATTTTTAAAATTACCAATATTTGAACAATTACTTCTGTACAATTAGTATCACTTATTCTTGTTTAACATGTGTCACTATTGGATCAAACTTTATTCACTGTAATCAGTTTTCAGTTAGTAATGCATAGCTCTTACATGAATCTACAGTTTTATGATTTTTAAATAATTATTAAATTATTTTATTTGCAATTCATTTCTTTCAAAACACATTATTTAGGTGAGTTTCATACAAAAATTTGTAAGCATATAAAGTATAAAATTTGTTGTACATGGATGTAATTTCACATCAGTGAAATCATATTCCATAATATATGGCATAAATCTATTCATCAACTCATTGTGATCAATCCTATATGCTTTAATATTTTTGGACAAACAACCTAATGCTGCATCTCAAACTTCTAGAAAAAGAAGAGCAAGTCAAGCCCAAAGCCCAAAGAAGGGAGGAAATTGTTAAGGTTAGAACAGAAATTAATGTAATTGAAACTAAGAAAACAGTACAATGAATTAATGAATCGAAGATTTGGTTCTTTGAAAGAGTAGACAAAATTCATAAAACCCTAGGCAACCTTATTAAAATGAGGAAAGAAAAAATTCAGATTCATGCAATAAGAAATGAAAAGGGTAAAATCACTACAGACCCTGTGGAAATACAGATCATCAACACCTACTTCAAAAACCTTTACTCATATAGAATTGATAGCAAAAAAGAAATTGATAGATTCCTAGAAACTTATGAATTACCAAAGCTGAATCAAAAAGATGCAAAACTGCTGAATAACCCAATTTCAGCTAATGAACTTAAAAATGTAATTAGGACTCTACCAACAAAGAAAAGCCCGGGCCCTGATGGATTCACTGCTGAATTCTACAAGAAATTTAGGGAAGACTTAATGCCAACACTCCTCAACCTCTTCAATGAAATTGAAAGGGAAGCGAGTCTCCATAACTCATTCCTGGAAACAAGTATTACCCTAATACCAAAACCAGAGAAAGACCCAATCAAAAAAGAAAATTCCAGGCAAATCTCTCTAATGAACATAGATGCAAAAATCCTCAATGAAATACTGGCAAATAGAATACAGAAAGTTATCAGAAAGATTATCCACCATGATCAAGTGGGATTCATCCCAGGAATGCAGGGATGGTTCAACATATGCAAATCAATAAATGTAATACACCGTATCAATAGGGCCAAGGACAAGAACCACATGACCATCTCAATAGATGCAGAAAAAGCTTTTGATAAAATTCAACACCCATTCATCATAAAAACCCTACAGAAAATCAGAATAGATGGTCGCTACCTCACCCTCATAAAAGCCATATATCATAAACCAACAGCCAACATCTTACTAAATGGACAAAACCTGAAAACTTTCAACCTAAAATCAAGAACAAGACAAGGGTGTCCATGATCACCACTCCTATTGAATATAGTTTTGGAAATATTAGCCAGAGCAATTAGACAAGAGAAAGAAATAAAGGGAATAAGGATAGGAAAGGAAGAAGTGAAATTATCATTTTTTGCAGACGACATGATACTCTACATAGAAGACCCCCAAAAATCCATTAGAAGACTTCTAGAAGTAATAACCAAATTCAGAAATATAGCTGTATGCAAGGTGAACAATCAAAAATCAACAGCTTTCATGTACACAAACAACAAAGTCACAGAAAGAAAAACAAGGGAAACCACACCCTTCACTATAACATTCAAAACAATGTAACACTTAGGAATCAATCTAACAAAGGAAGTAAAAGATCTGTACAGTGAAAATTACATTACTCTAAAGAAGGAAATCGAAGAAGATTTCAGAAAATGGAAAGATATTCTCTGTTCGTGGATAGGAAGTAAAAACATTGTGAAAATTGCCATTCTCCCAAAATTATTATACAGATTTAATGTAATCCCAATCAAAATACCACTTGCCTACCTCTCAGAGCTAGAGAAAGCATTCCTGAAATTCATCTGGAATCAGAAAAGACCTAGAATAGCAAAGGCAATTCTGTGCAAGGGAAGGCAGGAGGCATCACAATTCCCAACTAGAAACTATACTGCAAAGCTACTGTGATAAAACCAGCATGGCACTGGAGCCAAAACAGACCTGAAGATCAATGCAATAGATTAGAATATACAGCCATCACTACAAACACACTTAGCCACCTCATCTTTCACAAAGGGGCCAAACATGTGCATTGAAAGAAAGATAGCCTTTTTAACAAATGGTGCTGGGAAAACTGGCTTTCTATACACCATAAACTAAAACTAATCCATGTCTCTCACCATACCCTAAAATAAAGTCAAAGTGGATCAAAGATCTGAATATTAAAACACAGACTCTAAACTTACTAGAAGACAGGGTAGGTAAAAATCTTGATGACATAGGAGTAGGCAGAGAGTTCATGAACAAAAATCAAATTGCATGGGATAGACTTCCCAGAATCAACAAGTGCGATCTCATTTTACTAAAAAGTTTTTGCATGGCAAAGGAAATCTCCAACAGAGTGAAAAGAAAACCCACGAATTGGGAAAATATCTCAGCCAATTTTTCATCAAAGGACTTCTTTCTAAAATGTATAAAGTATTAAGAGAAATCAGGCCTCCAAAATTCAAGGACCCAATCCAAAAATGGGCATCTGAGATGAATACACACTTCTCAGAGAAAGAAATACAAATGGCAAATAAACATATGAAAAAATGTTCAACATCAATGGTCATTCAGGAAATGCAAATGAAAACAACACTGAGATTCCATCTCACTCCAGAAAGAATGGCCAAGATTAAAAAATCAACCAAAAACAAATGCTGGAGGGGCTGTGGGGAAAAAGAACTCTTCTCCACTGTTAGAGGCAGTGCAGACTCATGCAACCACTGTGGAAGTCAGTGTGGAGATTCCTCAAGAAGCTAGGATTAGAGATCCCATTCAACCCAGCTATCCCACTTCTGGGCTTTTTCCCAGAAGAATTGAAAACATCATACCACAGTGATATTTGTGCACCCATTTATTGCAACCCAATTTTTAATAACCAGATCTTGGAAACAACCCAAGTGCCCATCAATCAAGGAATGGATAAAAATGATGTGGTATATTTATACAATGGAGTACTACTCAGCTCTTAAGAAAGATTGCATTGAGACTTTTATAAGTAAATGGACATGTCTTGAGACCCTACTCATAAGTGAGATAAATCAAACCCACATGTGTAAATACAGTATTGTCTCCCTAGTGTAAGAAACTGAAAAACTATATATGATCCAAAATCTATAATAAATACTATGTAAGGGTAAAAAACAGCTCAAAGAGCAAAAGTAATTGGGAAGGGAAAAGGGGGAAAGAGGGAAGGGAAAAGGAAAAGATATATGTATATATATGTATATGTATATATGTATATGTAAGGTAACTAAAACGAACACACTGCTGAATGTATTTGTTATTGAGAAAGAACAATTAATACTTATATGATTAGATCAATTTTACCTGACTATATCTGTTAATGTAAACAACCGTTTTGAAGGTAATGATACACAATATTTCAACCATTTTCAAGTTTCTATCATCCTGTTTTGTAAACCCGTAATGTTACTGTTGTACATTTACTCTAGTTGTTTGTTTGTCTCTTTTGCTTTTTGTCTTTGTTATATGTGTCTTTTTTTCTCTTAAATAAAAAAAAGATTTTTGGACATGATAAGAAATTTTAACCTTATATAAAGTTTTTTTTTTCATACCCATTCTATTCAAAGTTAAGAAAGAAAAAGAAAATGAAAAAAATTTCAAAGCATGTCAATCAGGGGGCAACAATGTCACACACATTGGGCATTGTCGTACCCAAATCATTCATCCAGAGCACAAGATATCTGCATTCAATTGTCTGAACAATACCAGTGTAAATCTTTCTCTTCAGTGAACTCAAAGAAATCAGTAGTATAACTATCTTAACTGTTTTTAAAAACATATACATACACATACAGATATGTTTTTTCTTTCAGCTTGTCACACTAATGAAACAATATGATGTTTACACATGTGTGTCTTATTTATTTCACTAATAAGTATATTCTCAAGGTTCATCTATTTACCTATAAAAGTGTCCAGTTTATCATTTTTTATTGCTAATATTCCATTGTATAGAAGTACCACATCTTTATTATCCATTCCTCAGTTAATGGGCATGTATGTTGTTTCCAAGATCTGGATATTATAAACTGTGCTGCTATAAATATGGGCACACATATATCACTGTGGTATGATGTTTTTTATTCTTTTGGGAAGATACCCAGAAGGGGAATAGCTGGGTTGAATGGGACCTCCAAACCAGGTTTTTGAGGAATATCCACACTGATTTCCAATTTGGTGGTATCAGTCTGCATTTGCATCAGCAGTGGAGAAGGGTTCCTTTTTCCCTACTGGCCTGCCAGTATTTGTTATTGGTTTATTTCTTGATACTACCCATTCTATCTGGGTTGAGGTGGAATTTCAGTGTTGTTTTAATTTGCATCTCGTGAGTGACCAGTGATGTTGAACGTTTTTTCAGGTATTTATTTGCTGTTTGTGTTTCTGTGTCCATCAAGTGTGCATTCATCTCAGATGCCCATTTTTGGATTGGGTCTTTAAATTCTGGAGGACTGATTTTTTCAGTTCTTTACATGTTCTTGATAGCAATCCTTTGTCAGAGGGACTGCTGGCAAACATTTTCTCCCACATTGTGTGTTGTCTCTTCACGGTGTTGTTGGTTTCTCCTGCTGTGCAAAAGTATTTCAATAGGATGAAATCCCATTTGTTGATTCTTTGTGATAGTTCCTGTGCAATCTAGGTTTTGTTCATAAAGTCTTTGTCTACACCAATGTCTTTAACAGTTTTACCTACTCTATCTTCCAGTAAATTTAATGCTTCTGTTTTGATATTAAGATCTTCGATCCATTAAGATTTTAGCTTAGTACATGGTGAAAGATATGGGTCCAGTTTTAATCTTCAGCATGTGTTGAGCCACTTTTTCCAGCACCATTTATTAAAGAGGCTTTCTTCTAGTGAATGTGTTTGACAGCTTTGTCAATGTAAAAGTGGCTTAGTGTGTCTGCAGTTGTTTCTTCATCTTCTAATCTATTCAATTGATCTTCAGGTCTGTTTTTTGCCAGTACCACACTTTTTTTTAATCACAATATCTTTATAGTATAATTTCAAGTCAGGAATTGTGATGCTCCCTGTCTTGTCTTTGTTGCCCAAGATTGCCTTTGCTACTCTAGGTCTCTTTTGGTTGCAGATGAATTTTAGGATTGTTTTCTCTAATTCTTTGGTATATGCTATTGGAATTTTCATTGGGTTTGCATTGAATCTGTATAACAGTTTTGGAAGTATGGCCATTTTCACTATATTGGTTGTTCCCACCGAAGAGCACAGGATATCTCTCCATTTTCTAATATCCTCTTCAAATCTCCTTTTTTTTTTTTTTAGAATACTCTAGTTTTCAATGTAGAGGTCTCTTACACCCTTTGTTAGATTGATTCCTAGGTATTTCATTTTTTTGAATGCTATCGTAAAAGTTATTCTTTCCCTGATTTCTCTCTCAGTGTGTTTGTTATTCATGTACAAGAAGGCTGTTGATTTTTGAGTGCTGACTTTGTAACCAACTACATCACCATATTTCCTTATTAACTTTAGAATCTTTTGTTGGAGTTTTTGAGGTCTTCTAAGTAGAGTACCATTCACCTGCAAATAGTGATAGTTTAACTTTTTCCTTTCCTATCTTTGTTCCTTTCATTTCTTTCTTTAATTGCTCTGGCTAAAGCTACCACATTGAATAAGAGTGGAGACAGTGGATATCCTTGTCTTGTTCCTGATTTTAGAGTGAAAGCTTTCAGTTTTTGTCCATTTAGTGTGATGTTAGCTGTTGGTTTGTCATGGATGGCTTTTATCAGATTGAGATAAAGAACACCTATTCCAATTTTCTGTAGGATTTTTATCATGAATCAGTGTTGGACTTTGTCAAAAGCTTTTTCTGCATCTATTGAGATGATCGTGTGATTTTTTTCCTTGGTTCTGTTAATATGTTGTATTGCATTTATGTATTTATGTACGTTGAACCATTCCTGCATCCCTGTGATGAATTCCACTTGATCATGGTGAACAATCTTTTTGATGATTTGCTGCTGTCTGTTTGCCAGTATCTTATTGAGTAATTTTTGCAACAAGTTTCATTAGGGAGATTGCCCTGTAAATCCCTTTCTTATTTGGTTCCTTCTCTGGTTTTGGAAGCAGAGTAATGCTTGCTTCCAGGAATGAATTTGGGAGTATTGCTTCCCTTTCAATTTCATTAAAGAGGTTGAGAAATAGTGTTGTTAGGTCTTCACTAAATTTAATGTAGAATTTAGCAGTGAATTCATCAGGACTGGACTTTTCTTTGTTGATAGGTTTTTAATGACATCTTTGATTTCATTTATTGATATTGGGTTATTTAGGATTTTTGTATCTTCTTGATTCAGCTTTGGAAAGTCATATGCATCTAGGAATCTTTTCCGCTCTTCTGCATTTTCTGCCTTATTAGAATACAAGTTTTCAAAGTAGTTATAGATGATTTTCTGGATTTCTACTGGGTCTGCTGTGATTTCACTCTTTTCATTCCTAATTGCATGGATTTGAGTCTTTTCTTTCCTTTTTTTGACAAGGGGTTGTTGAAGAACCAACTTTTTGATTCATTGATTCTTTGTATTTTTTTTTAGTCTCCAGTGTGTTAATTTCTTCTCTGATCTTTATAATTTCCTCCATTGTATGAGTGTTTGGTTTAGCCTTCTCTTCTTTTTCTGGAAGCTTGAGGTTCAACATTAAGTTTTTTATATGCATTTGTTCTGTTTTCCTCTTATGGTTATTTACTGCTATTAATTTCCCTCTTAAGAATGCTTTAATTGTGTCCCACAAGTTCTGATGTGTTGTACTGTCCTTATTATTCAACTGTAAAAACTGTCTAATTTTTTCTTTAATTTTGTCTGTGACCCATTGGTTGTTTACTAGAGTTCTATTTAATATCTATGTGTTTATGAAGTTCCTATCATTTCCTTTGGCATGTATTCTGAATTTCATTACACTGTGGTCTGATAGTATGCATAGGATAATTTCAATTACTTTGCACTTAAGCATGTTCTATGAGCCACTATATGGTCCATTTTGGAGAATGTCCCATGTGCAGCTGAAAAGAATGTGTATTCTGATGTTGTGGAGTGGACCACTCTATAGACATCTACTAAGTTCATTTACTTAAAAGTTCAATTTAGTTCTAATATTTAATTATTGATTTTTTTGTCCAGTTGGTCTTTTTGTTACAGTGGGTTATTGAGGTCTCCCAATACAATTGCATTAGGGCTTATTTGATTTTTCATGTCCATTAGTAATTGTTTTATATAGCTGGGTGCAGTGGTATTTTTTGCATATATATTTATCATTGTTGTCACTTTCTCTTGGATTGTTCCCTTTACAAAGATGTAGTGATCTTCTTTATCTCCCTTCATCAGTCTTTGTTTGAAATTGACTTTATCTGCAAATAGAACAGCAACTCCTGCTTTTTTCTGGTTTCCTGTTGCATGAAGTATTGCTTTCCATCCTTTGACTTTCAGTCTGTGAATTTCTTTTTGAATTAAATGTGTTTCTTGTATGCAGCATATTGTCAGATCTTGCTTCTTGATCCATTCTTCTAGTCTTTGTCTTTTGACTGGTAAATTGAGACCATTAACATTGATCGTTAAAACTCATATATATTCACTTATCCTTTTTATGTTATTTTCCTGTTGTTGGATCCCCACTTTTTTTCCTTCCCTCCAATTATTTGCCTTCCCTGGTGGAATCCTTCTGTTGGGGTTCATGGAGCTGTAGCCCTTATTACCTCTTTCTAGATTGTCCTTCAGAACATTTTGGAGTGCTGGTTTGGTCAAAAATTTCCTCAGATATTCTTTGTAATGGAAGTGTCTTATTTCTCCATCAATTTTGAAAGATAGTTTTGTAGGATACATCAATCTAGGTTGAAAGTTGTTTTCCTTTAGAACTTGGAGTACTTCACTCTAAGCTTTCCTTGACTTGAGAGTTTGTGCTGAGAAGTCAGCTGTGATTCTGATGAGTTTTCCTTTATAAGTGGTTTGTTTCTTTTTCCTAACAACTTTTAAGATTCTACTTTTCTGTTGAACTTCTGGAATCTTTGCTATGATATGCCTGGAGATAGATTTTTTTGATCATTACTAATTGGAGTTCTATATGTTTCACTTATTTGCAGGTCAAATTCTTTTTCTCTACCAGGAAAGTTTTCTGTCATGATGTCTGTGGACATGTTTTTAGTGTCATTTGTCATGTCTTCTTCTTGTTCATTGACTCCAATTAATCTTGTTATTCTTCTTTGTCTCATCTAGCCACTGTTGGATTGATTTTTCATGGTCCCATGCTAGTCTTGAGAAGTCATTCTTTTCCTGGTCACCAACTGCAAGCCTGTCTTCAATATCTGAGATCCTGTCCTCACATTGTCCTAATCTGCTTCAAATACTTTCAATGGAGTTTTTATTTTCCTGAATATCTGCTTGAAACTGCTTTATGGATTCCATTTCTTTCCTATGCTGAGCTTCCATAATTTGCTCAAGCTCATCTTTTTTTTTTTTTTTTTTTTTTTGTCTCTGCTCTAACGTTGCTAAGCATGGTGTGTACTTTGGCAATCTTTGTAATTATTTTAGAGATTATTTCTGATTTCATTTTTCCCAGAGTCTCATCAATTGCTTTGTTGTTACCACTTCAGAGAGACCTGGTGTTTGGCTTTCAGATTGTCCCCCCTCTTTGATCCCTGAGCTTGCCTTTGGTGAATTTGATATCTGGGGTTGCATCCTGTTTAATTGTCTTCTCATTTCTTTTTCTTTTTTCTTTTTAGCTTAATTCCTGGGATGATGCTTGTAAATTACCTATGGTGGGTTACTTTATTGGTGGTATTTAGCACACTTAGGTGATGATTACTTCTCTGAGGTATCATCCAGGTGTAGCTGGTTTTTTGGTTTTGGGTCTGTTGGAAGATCTTACCTCTTCAGTTTGTTGGAGATGAGAAGTTGTTGCTCATTTGGCCTAGTCCCTGGTTCTTTGGCACTGTGCCACAGTATTTTCTGTGACCCTTAGTTAGTCTCAGTAATAGATTATCAGGGCCAATTCCTGTTTAGAACAATTATGTCAATTTTGACTGTAGTGGTACCAATAGCACCGAGCACAGACTATAAAATAAAAAACTGAGCTAACACTTAATTTGCATCTTTTAACTGTATGAACTAGATTTGTAATTATACAATAAAGTGTAAAACAGACCAGATAATTATATGCAGCATGTTATTCTGTAATATGTCAATTTTGCCCTTGGAGTTAAAATTTAAATTGGATTAAGGAGAAAACAGAGAAATGGAAAAAGAGAAAGAAATTACAAGTAATGTTGGAAGACAAAGATAAATCCAACCAACTTGGGGAAACTGGTACAGAAGACTGAAGGAAAAGAGAAGAAAAAGAGAGAAAAGGTAGAATAGAACAGAACTACACCTACACAGAGGTTAGGATCCACTGTCACACTCATAAGAAAAATGAAAGAGAAAGAGAAATTTAAAAAAGTGAATAAAACAAAACAAAACAAACAAATAAATAAGAAAAGAAAAAAAGAAAGAAAAAAAACCCAAATAGTCCACTTCCAGGTTTCTCTCTGGGTTCACAAGTAGGCAGCCTGTGGAGACAGTCCTGAATCATGTCACTGTATCCCAGCAAACCAGTCATTGCTTAATGGCAGAGTAATAGATAACCTTAGCAGGCCTGCCCTGAGACCAGACTTTTGGGCATATCATAGCTCAAACAATTTCCATGGGTCTGTGCCCAGCTAGGAACTGCTGGTGGAAGCCAGCAGCAGTTCTGGTTCTGGGCTTATCCAGCCTGACTCCAAAATGGCTCCCATTCAATCACTCTCTCCTTCAGGAGGACTGAGTCCTCTGCACTTACTGCCAGCCACTGCAGTTCTCCACTGCCGCATCTCTCTGCAGAGGCCTCTGGGGTCATCAGAGGCCACCATTACCATGACTGTGTGTCTCCAAGTTCCAACAGTTCCTCTCATGCAGTGAGTCTGGCTCCAGGTAAAGGTGTCACCAGCTACCACCTTCTTCTTCATTGAAGTTTTGCTTTTTACTCTGTATGTGGGCTTCAATTCACACTTCAGATTCTTCTTGGGTCCAGGGGACCCACTTCCTTTCTTCTTGTCTTCCTCACAATGCTATATTCCAGTGTCTGGACAGTGACTGTCAGAGAAATTGTTTTCTCTGGTCTGTAAAGTTTTAACTAGAGAACTTTTTGGCTACCCATAATTTTGTATTCTAACAGGTTCTTGTTTCCTTCTCTTCCTTCTCTGAACTTGACTATGTTAGATTCATTTTGTTTGGTGCTATCAGGTAGTATTTTCATTGTATATGTGGTTTATTTTATTTAGCATAGTGTCATTCAGGTTTACCCATATTGTCACAAATGACAACTGTTCATTGTTTACAGGATAAATAGTAATATGCTATATAATATACTGCACTACATTTTATTCATTAATTTTTTAATATAAATTTTGTTTGCTTCTTTTTTTCAGATCTTTCTACTGAAATATTTTCTTCTATGCTTCTTAGCTAGCTAGCATTTCACTGCACTGTTGTTGGCATCATCTATTATATCATAAGGTTGCTAGCCATCAACATTAGAGCCCACCCACAAGATAGTCTCTGGCATTCCTTTTATGCTTCCAGAAACTTCTTAGGCTAAAGTTTGGTGCCACATCTGTTTTGCATTGTTGGCAATCTGTCAAAAGTGATGTTTTCACTATGCTTAATGTATTTTTGTTTCTTTGTGACTATCAGCCCCTTGAAAGCTTTGATGCTTAGGGTAGATGTAGAAGATACCACCTCCGTTTCAGCCTGTCTGATTTGAGTGGTCAGTTTCACGGTAATCCTCAGATTCTTTCAGTTATCAGTTGCCTTGGTGATGTCATCACCCACGTTTTTTTGACACAGACCTAGTGGGATGATCTTAGGGACCAGCACAGAAGTGGCACTGATCTCGCCACTGATCCACCTCGGTGGTACACAATGTTGATCCTGTCAGGGTTGTCAAACTTGAGTGGCATGGTAGAGGAATCTGATGTCAGAGGAACCTGGTTTCAGGACAACAAAAGAAAGCTGCACCTTAGCCTTTTCCAAGCCAAAAGCCAAAAGTGCTTGTAAAACTGTTATAATTAAAATGAAAATAAACATATCGATTTGAGATCTAGATTTTGATTCCTTTGGGTACATATCTGGAAGTGACTTGCTGGATAATATAGTAGCTTCATTTTTAATTTTTAAAAGAATCTACATAGAGTTTTCCATAGTAACCTCACCAGTATTCATTATTATCAATAGTGTGCAAGAATTCCTGATACTCCATAGCCTTGGCTATATTTGTATCTTAGAAATAACACCTATCCTAATAAGTGTGAAGCAATATCTCATTTCAGTTTTGATTTTCATTTCCCTGATGATTAGCAGTGTTGAATATTGTTTCATATACCTGTTGGCCATTTGCATATTTTCTTTTGAGGAAAATCTACTCAGACTGTCTATTTTTATTTGGGTTATTCTGGAGCTTTTGTTGTTTTCATAGCTATCCAGCTGTAAAAAAAATCCTTATATGCATTGCATATCAATTTATTTTATATATGGCTTCAAAATAGTTTAGCCCTATCCACTGGTTTCCTTTTCATTCCAACAATTATTTTCTTTTCTTTTCAGAAGGTTTATAGTTTAATGCAATCCTACTTTCTGTTTTGTCTTGATTTCCAATGCTTTTGGTATCATTTCAAAAGAGCTATTGCTGTTGGGCATGGTGGCACATGCCTGTAATTCCAGCACTTGTGAGACTGAGGCAGGAGGGTTGGCACAAGTTTGAGACCAGTCTGGGCTACATAGTGAGTTTAAGGCTACTCTGAACTATGTAGCAAGAGCCTGTCTCGAATAAACAAAAGTGAAAGCAAAACAGAGTCATTGCCCAAGCTAATGTCAAGAACATTTTTTTCTATGTTTTCTAAAACTGTTATGATTTCAGGTGTTTTGTTTATGGCTTTAATTTACTTTGAGTTGATTTTTATGCTTGCTTCTGTGTCCAATTTCATCTACTAGTGGATATCCAATTTTTGCAAGACCTGTTAGTAAAGAGACTACCCTTTTCTCATTATTTATTTTCTGCACCCTCTTCTTAACCTAAATTTTAATGTAGTAATATTAAAGAGTTTCCATATTATAATTATATGTTTATAATTTATTATACTTTTAGTGAAAATACAAGATTCCACTTCAGTGTTAGAGTGAGGAGAAAAGTTCTTAAGAGTGAAAACTTCTGGGAATATCTAAGCCATTTTTTTCTCAAATTTATAGAAGAAAAATTATGAGATCTAGAGAGAAAAAGTGAGTGATGATGCCTAAGAAAACAGCCCTTCAGTATTGGGGTTAGAAGGGAACTCCTTTCATGGCTTCTTACCTAAGTATTTGTTCTCTGCTCCTTATATTTGTAATCTTGATTTTAACTTTTTAAAAAGTATCTAAAGTGAAACTCTACTGTATGGATCATTGAAGAGAGTGAAGGAAAAATTTTATCCTATGAATTTTCTGTACTTCAGTTTATCCATATGCCAAATGAAAGAATTCAACTAGATTACCCTTAAACTTCTTTATGAAATAGTTTATTTAAAGTTGAATTGCAAGAGGTGTTTTCTGAAATGCCTGTGGTTCCTTATGCATGTGTGCTCTAAAGCTAATTTTTTTCTAGCACTCTTTTCTCACTAGGGAGCAAGCAGTAGAAATGACTTCATACGATTCTTAATCCTTAAACTAGAAGTATGAGAGAAAAATATATGGCATATAATAAAATTTACAAAGAAAATAACTAATAAAATTAATGAATTTGAGTTTTCAACAGTGATCTAAACAAAGCATAAGACAGTTTATTAGTTTTCTAATTGGTTATATTGTTCCCATTCCTTCTTATTATTCGTAAGCTAAATTTACTACATTAACTGAACAAGTATAAGTAATCAAATCTTGAAGTTAACAATTAATTAAGAGAAATATTTAGCCAGTTCACTGAAATAATGCTTTATACTTAAAATGGCATTTAATTAAATTAACAGTGAAGGCATCCTAATTATTAGTATCTCATAAAAGGAAAAGGACTTTAGATCTGCCACAAAACTTCAGCTTACCCATCAAATACTGTATGTTAGTTGTTATTTCAAAGCTGCTTTGGGTCAAGTATGCTGTATTAAAATGTGAGTAATGAAACATCTGGTGGTATGAAATGTTAATGTGATATATCACATTGAATTTACTCAGAACAGTTTTGAAAATTCCTATAAACCAACTCAAAAAATGTAAATGTTTCCAAGCAAAGGTAGTATTCTTTTTCCTTTTGAGTTGCTGCTGATGCTCTGAACTCTATTCAGAAACATTTGATGTTGTTGTGATTTGTTTAAATGTCCTCCCAAAGCCTCATGCAGTCATGGAAGTGGCTGAATCTAGCATTTGTGATTGGTTCATTGTCTGCTGGGATAGATGGTGTGAGCACTGCACCTTCCCAGGGGTGGGTAACTGGTATGCCATATAAGGGAGGGAAGGAGGCATGCTTTTCCCTTTTACCCTGTTCACTCTTGTTGCTTGAAGCTACCATGAATGGTTGCCCCTTAGCCACACCACCTTGCCTTGGAGCCATCTGCATATGGACTGAAACCTCCAAAAACTGTAAGCTAAATTAACCTTTTCTTCCTTCATTATGGGTGTCCAGTATTTTGTCTCAACAAGGAGAGAAAAATAACCAAGACAGATGCTAAAAGCTTCAGAATACAACTATGGTAAGAGGAATGCCATGAGGACTGAACAATAATAGAATGAAACAGCAGAAAACTTATATACAAGTAATTCTAGACCAATAATATAATGGTTCTTAGGATCACTATTCAAGGATAGATACAGCATTAAATATTACTTAGCTTAGCTCCATGGCTGTAAGGGAAAGATTCACAAAATGTGATTGCAGGAAGTTTTCACAACACTAGGTAATAGCTATATTTGTCCAGGTAGCAGCAAAGTCATCCAATAGTGTGGGCACTAGAAATCAACTGAGTACATTGGCAAGAATATTTTGCAAACTAGGTTGAGTTACAGATAAACAGTAAGAATGAATACAATCAATCTGTGTTGAAGTTCAACCTTGTTTACAAAAACAATAGATCGGAGAACATACAATATAACATTTCATTTATGGTTCAGAATACAGCCAGCTAGAGACAGAAATGACAGGAAGGGTTGGCTTGGCAAACAGCATAGCATTCTAGAGAGGGCATCCAAGTTGGAGCTTAACTCATAGTAGCTAAATTTTGAAAGCAACCTATATGCCCATGAACAGATGAATGTGATATAGAAAAAATGATCCCAGACCTCCAAATGATGTGGGGGAATGAAACTCTCAACCAACTATATGTTTGGCGTGAGTTCGTGTTCTCTAAAATTGAAGAATGAATTTTAGGAACAATGGAGGGTAAGAGCAGAAGATATTTATTGAGAGAAAGCAAGCTTCTCTCTGAGGGACAGAAGGGGGCCCGAGTGGGTTGCCAAGGATTCTGTCATATTTAGGAACTTTTATAGAGTAAAATCATGATGGGGAAAACTGGGAAATCGCAAGGCAGCCAGGCATAAGGTGGGACATCACCATGGTTAACCAATAAGATTAATTGCTCAGGTAGAATTGATTAATTCAAGGACAAATGGGGAGGCGAGTCACGTAGTAAGCAAGAGATGTTTAACGATAATGACTTTTCCTGTAAAAGGGTGGGATGCTGACTCCTGACTTTCTCAGGGTGATATAGAACTATTTAGAATATCAATCCTTAGCATATGGGTATATTTGTTTTGTCTTTTGTCTTGATATCTGGCCTGCAGCAAGAGGTGTGGGTCTCTTCCAAGGTCACCAAGACCTCTGGTCCTCTGTGCCAGTTTCCTTGAGGGCCTAGTCCTGTCTGACTGCCTATATTTCTGTCTAACTCAGTTGCCTGTAACAAATGGATCAAGGGAATGTGGTATTTATACACAATATAGTATTACTCTGCCATAAAAAAAAAACTTCAGTCACATACATGGATGTATTTTCATACCATAATATTAGGTAAAGTAAATTAGACACACAAACTGAAGTATTGCATAGAGTCATTTACATAAGAAACTCAAAATATAAATAAAGTGTAACATAAAAGATAAGAAATAATGAAATGTACCTTTAGAATATGGGAAAGGAACCAAGAGATAAGAGGAAGGAGGGAGGGGAAGACATGGTGTTCCAGGCAGCTGAGTTAGGAATGTTATAGGCAGTCAGACAGGGCTAGGTCCTTGTCCTTGAAGAAGCCAGTGCAGAAGCCCAGATACCTTGCAACAGTGGGGGAGACAGACACCTCCTGCTGTAGGCCAGGCCTCAAGACAAATAGCAAACAAATGCACCCATATCCTAAGGAATGATATCCTATTTTTTCTTTTTTTGTCGGTACAGGGAATTGAACCCACAACCTCACATCTGTCAAGCAGGAGCTTAAGCCACTGAGCCA
The DNA here is from genome assembly GCA_004363535.1 of Dasyprocta punctata. Classification (NCBI taxonomy): domain Eukaryota; kingdom Metazoa; phylum Chordata; class Mammalia; order Rodentia; family Dasyproctidae; genus Dasyprocta; species Dasyprocta punctata. The sequence continues at coordinate 28,564 of RJWM01021389.1, forward strand.
AACTCCCAGCCCTATTTTTTTCAAGGCAGGGTCACACTCAGGCTGGCCTTGCTCATGTCGAAGCCCAAGCCAGCCTTGAACTCACAATGCTCCACTTACATCAGCCTCCTGAGTGCTAGGATTAAAGGCGTGTGCCACCATGCCAGGTTATGACTGGTATTCTAAATTGTTCTCTATCACTCTAAGGAAGTCAGGAGTCACCATCCCAACCCCTACAGAAGAGTCACTGCTCCATATGAATGCTCACTTTCTATGTGACACACTTCTCCATTTGTCCCTAATCTAATCAATTTTACCTGAGCAATTAAATCTTTTTGGTTAGCCATAGTTATGTCCCACCTTATGCCCACCTTGGGAGTCCCCAGGTTTTCTTCATCATGGACCCATCTCATCTGGTAGTTTTAGTCTATAAAAGTCCCTAGAAAAGACAGTCTTTGACTTGGGACCCCTTCTGTGCCTCAGACAGAAGCTTTCTTTCTCTCAATAAATATATCCTGCTCTTATCCTCCGTTGTTCATTGTAATAGCCTATGGATAATTGATGTGTCACTTTCCTGTTCTGTGTGCACCATTTTAGGCCTGAGCCCCTTTCCCAGAGTATTGTCTCTCCCTTAGCCAGCCTAAGTTTCTGTTTCCTGTAACTGCTTGTCTACCCCCATTCCGGGAATTGAGCTGTTACAAGTTAAGGTTGTCCAAGGACAAAGCTGACCGGAAATTTGAGTTAAGAGATAATAACTGCCCCTTCCCATGGCTAAGGAATTTGCAACGTGTGCCTTTCTGGAGCATCTGCTGAACACATTAGGAAGTGCCCACCGCCGCCCAACCTCAGACCTCCCTAAGGTTACCTTCTCCAATAAATGTAAAAAGTCATTTAAACTAACCAATGCAATCTGCTTCTGTACCCCCACTTGCAAGATCCCTCCTCCCTTTGTTCTGAGGATTTATAAGCCCTTTCGAAGCACTAGGTGGCACACAGTCTTGGATTGATCCCAATGGGACTGTGTCGCCAGGCCTGGCAATAAACACTCCACTCCAAAAGATCACCAAGTGTCCCGTGAGTTCTTGTTCATCTCGGGGTTCACTATATCATTCATAAAATTCATTCTTCGATTTTAGAGAACACAAACTCATGCCAGATATATAGTAGATTGGGAGTTTCATTCTCTTATAGCAATGGGATTTTAAATAATAGAAATTATGAAGTGTTCTATATGTGTACTAAGTCCTTACAAGCAACATGATCATCATGCTCATGCATTATGTATATATATATATATATATATATATATATATATATATATATATGAAGTTGTCCAAGAGGCAGAGGAATGGAGAGGAGAAGGTGATTAAAAAAGAATTAAGAATATACACATACTGACTCCCACAATGATTACAATCATTATGCACTAGAAAATATGTACCAATAAAATAATTGGTTTCTTCCTTCAATATTAGGGAAAGGGGCATATAGGTAGAGAAAGCACGGGTTGAAAGCCTCACTCAGCTTTATTAAAAATTAATAAGGTTTTTTTGACCTCTTCAGCTAGACTGCAGCAATTAGAAAGGCAAAGGTAGCTAGAATCTGAGCAATTAGAAAGACAAAGACAGTTAAACTCAAACAATTAGAAGACAAAGACAAAGAACTAAAGGCAGGGAAGTTCCTAGGAAACATGATTAACATAAAAAATGCAAATTTCCCCTCTATCCTTTAACTTAAACTACCTCCTTAAGGCCCCCACCCATAATCTTACCCTCCACCAAAGGACCAAGAAAGTTCTCATGGTGCCAAGAAATCCAAGATTAGGATGAAGGACCCACCAGGGTGCTAATCAGATTCCAGGAGCCTGCTTGGGACAAGGATCTCAATAAAAGGAGCTGTAGACAAGAGATCCATGGGCAATTAATTCACTTTTAAATTCCTACTACTCTTTCATAGTAGGTATTTGTCATCTCTCTGTTCTAATTTTCCCATCTTTATATAAATTGGCTTCTTTTATTTTAAACTTCTTCTTTGCCAATGCTGGGTTTAGGATCAGTGCAAGCTGAATGTTCCACAGAGCAGGGGCATGATGCACCAGAGCTGTGATTTGTTGTTCACCCCTGGACTTTACAGTGTGGTGTAGCGTGGAATGGTATACAACCCTCCCAAGACATTATAAGCAGCACGTATACTAATGATAGGAACAATATACACACAACTAACATGGTCCCTCCATAAAAATAACACAAACATTTTTGAATTATTCCATATTTTTAGTGATGGTGGCACAGTAATGTTACAGGAAACTGAATTAGACAGAAATATTATAGGCAGTCAGACAGGGCTAGGTCCTTGAAAGAGCCAGTGCAGAAGTTCAGATACCTTGTAACCTCTGAGGAGACAGGCACCTCCTGCTGTGAGCCAGATATCAAGACAAAAGGCAGAACAAATACACCCATATCCTAAGGATTGATATTCTAAATAGTTCTCTACAACCCTGAGGAAGTGAGGAATCAGCATCCCCCAACCCCCTGCAGGAAGAGCCCCTGCTGTTAAGCATCCCCACTTACTAAGTGATTCGTGACTCGTTTCCCCATTTGTCCTTGATTTAATCAATTTTATGTGAGCAATTAATCTTACTGGTTAACCATAGTTATGTCCCACCTTGAAGGTTCCCATTTTCCCCACCTTGGACCCATCTAACCTCATGGTTTTACTCTATAAAAGTCCCTAAAAATGATACAGTCTTTGGCAACCCGCCTGGGCCCCCTTTGGTCCCTCAGACAATTTTCTTTCTCTCAATAAATATATTCTGCTCTTACCCTCCATTGTTCCTAAAATTCATTCTTAGATTTTTAGAGAACACGAACTTCATGCCACTGTTGGGAATTTCATTCCCCCATATCACTTGGAGGTCTGGGATCATTTTTCCTATATCAGTAATATGAATGTACTCAGTGCCACTGATTTTGCCACAGTAAAAATATATTTTAACACAATAATAACTGATAGATTCTGCTAACCTAGGGCTTAACTATCTATAACATGACATCTGCCCAACTTGGTACTAGACCCAGAGAAACAACTTAGCTCTCCAAGAGTAACCTCTGTGTTCTCCTTCTCATTCCAGAGATAAATCACCTGCTCCCTTTTTGCACATGTGCTGAGCCCTCTCCAATCCCAAGACTCCACAACCCCCAAGCCTCCACTCCCAAACCCCAGTAAATCTTTCTGTCTCCTGTTTTACACAGGCAGATGCTCCTTCAAATCAGCGTTAATATGTCATTTTGCCCACCTCCCAAACTCCTCCCCTTGCCAAAACTGATAAAAGTAACTATACTTTGTTCTTGTTGAGAGCTTTTAGACTACCCAGCCCCTAAAACTCTCCCATGCCCTCCACATTAAAGGCCTCCTCTTTATCTCTCTTGCTCTCATTTTTGCTGCATTGCTTTAGATTGAGTGTTCCAAAATAATTAATAACACATTTGGTCCAGTCAGTGATCACCCATAATTAAAAAGTAGTATCAAAGAGCCAGGCATAGTGGTGCACACCTTTAATCCCAGCACTTGGGAGGCTTAGGTAGGTGGAGCGTTGTGAGTTTGAGGCCGGTTTGGGCTACAATGGGAGCACAAGGCCGACCTGAGCTACATAGTGCGACCCTGCCTCAAAAAACTAGGGCTAGGAGTTTGCCACAGTGGCTTAAGCAAGGTTGTGAGTTCAATCCCCAGTGCCGCAAAAAAAAAGTAATATCAAGAATTTAAAAGAGAGAAATGATAAAAGTAGAATAAATTAGCACTAATGGGGGTAAAATTGAGGGAAATAAGTTATTTGAATTCAAATATATAACAAAATTAAGTTTGGCTGAAGACAGTTTCTAGAATAGAAAGATATTCAAGTCATTACATATATCTTTGAAACACATGATTCAGAAAATCAGGAAGTATTTAAGATACATTTAATGCTCCTTGTCAAGGGTGTTGATATAAAAAGTAATAGGTGATTTCTGTGGAATTCATTTTCACCATGTGGCTTATGCTTCTCATTACAACTGTGAGACAAATTTCTGCTGCTTTTGGGAAAGTCAGTTCTGCCTCTGCAGAAAACAAACATTTTCAAACTAAAATACATTTTTTTTTATTTAGAAAGCAAAATCAGGGGGAAAATTGTCCATACTTTTTCCTTTACAAATAGAAAAAATGGCAAATTAGTGTCAATTAAAAGTCTATTTTAACCTAAAATTAAAGGATGGTACCAACTTCCATGTAGCAGCTAGTGAAAGTAGAAACGTGGTTTGTATTTCTAAAAGGTATCAACTTGATACTAGGAGAATACTGAACATGGATAATGAATCATCTTCCAGAAAGATAATTCCCTTGCTGAAGATCTCCACCTCTTGTAGCTTGTCAGTATTTGTTCTCTATTGGGATATTTAAAAATAACTGCCTGAAAATCAACTGTGCAATTAATTCTCCACTCTTCATGGTAATGGTTTTAAATCATTGTTTTCTGCTGCCACAGAAAGTTAGGTCTATAATTCTTTGTTATTTTCTTTCAACTTTGTGAGAATTTGTTCTAAATATTTACATATTACTTAAATGAAGACCAAAATAACCTAGCAAAATATCTAGAAACATTGATTATTCCACAAAACCTGCATGTTATTTGACTGCATCGTATTTATGATAGTTGGATGTGTAAATTATAAATCAGAAAGAACCTGTGAAAATGGCACAGGTAGTACTTTCCTAACACAAATTATGATGCAAAAAATAAGGTAGGAGGAATCAGAAAGAATGGATATGATAATTTGCTTAATCTATAGGGAGTTTTCTTGTCTATCACTCGTAGCTTTACATTAAGAATTATTTTTCTTATCTGTGAAAAATGTTCAACCATCCTTAACCTTCAATATGTCTTTGTGTGATGCAGTATTTCTAAAAGAATCACTTTGTTGATGTCATTTATTCATTTTATATGCTAATTACATACATCACCTTTGCAAAGGTTGCAAACTTCTTACTGGAAGAAACTTTTCTTAACTTTTTTCCTTAACTTTTGTACTCAGTGGTGCCTTGCACATTAGAGAGCAACAGTTAAGGGATAACACCAGAAGGAAGAAAAAGCAAAAATTTCCAACACTAGTAATAACTCATGCTTCTCTAGTAGAAGGTCTATTTTGCATGCTCTCCAAAAAATCATACTGCACCTGATCTGACTGTCTGCTAAAGCATATCAACAAAAGCAAAAAGTGGGCAAAGGCAAAGATGGTTTACTCAAAGACCGGAAGTTCCAGTAACTTTGCCTTTGTTTTACTTGTTGAGTGCTTAATGATTCCATTCTTTATTATCAGTTTATGCTTATGATTACTGACATAGTAAGAATTAAGGATCTGTTTTAGAGAGTAAAACAATGTTTTATAGAACATAGTTACATGGAAACTTTATGACAGAACTTGTTTTATATCAATACAAGAAGTACGTAAATTTAACTATAGGTATATTGATATAAATATATGAAAAACAGAGTCACATCTTAGAGGCTTCTGTTTATACAAAACATAAGGATTTAAATCCTAATTCTTTTGAATTTTAAACTATTTTTTGTGAATTCTAAAAGGTTTATTTGCTTTTCGACTGTGAGAAACAGCCAAAAGTCAACAGTCTCAGATTCTATGAAAAAGGTGAATGAGGACACAGCATAATGTTTTTATTTGATAGGAATTGCCATAAAATTTTTGAATCACCTTAAGGCATCTGGGCTGCCACAGCAACACAACTAAAAACACTAACAAAAGAGAACTTCCAGGACTGCTGCAAAAAGTAGCAAGGCAATGTGATAAGTATGTTCAAGGCAAGGGGGAGTTATTTTGATGAGGATTAATGTTACTGTGCCTTTTACTGTGATATCGTTTTTACTTAAGCACACATCATGTTTTGGTCTGCTCTTCTATATCATGGAAATGTAGCTACCCTTAATACTCAATGACAGTAAGAACGAAACTTTGAATAATTCTTCAGAGAGGAATTAAGACACTTTTAAGCAAAGTTTTTTATATTTTTAATGTCTAAGTTGAAGAATTTGCCCTTAATTAATAATGGTGTAATTATTTCAGATGAAAAAATGATATTACAAATGAGTAGCGTCCTGTTATCAAATTACACTGTGTTTCATTAAAACACTAAAAATGGCAGTAGACAGACCAGTTACTATTTTCAATGACATGGGAGAAGTTTTTCTTCAAGTAATAGCTTCTGAAGAATGCTTTTTTCTTTTTTTTAATTATTTTTTTTATTTAAGAGAAAATGGATACAGAAGATAGAAACAAAAATCAAAAAAGACAGACAAACAACAACAACAGATCTGATACGATAACATTGTAGGTTTACACACTGAGGTGGTGGAAGTTTGACAGTAGTTACAATATTGCATATCATTACCTTCCTAAGGGTTGGGCATATTGACAGATATAGACATGTAAGATTTATCAATTCAGGTATATTAACTTTTCTTTTTCAATAGCTATTGTATTTAGCAATATGGTTTTTTTAACTGTCTTATTTATGCATATTTATAAGTTTATGTCTTTTTCCTTTTCTCTTCCTTCCTTCCTTTCCCCTAAGAATACCTCTTGTTATTATTGAAATAACTACCCCTAACATCAGGTCTAATATAACCAAGCGAAATAGTTCAGAGTGAAACAAATAAAGCATAAAAGAATGGTCATACTTAAGAGAAACAAAAAACTAAAGAGATCAGCAAATAACAACAACATATCTGATACTGTAAAATTGTAGGTTTAGTAATTTAGACAGTTGGAATTTTACAGTGGTTGCAACGTTGTATATTGTTACCATTAAGGGGGCTGGTCAGATTGACATGTAAAGACATGTAGGATTGAT
>RJWM01021390.1:0-35436 GCA_004363535.1 Dasyprocta punctata
CATCTTAATCTTGGATTTTCCAACCCCAGAAGTGGGAGAGAATACTTTTCTGCTCTTAATAAATCTGAGGCATTGTGAATAGCACCACAGAACGTTCAAAAGCAGTCATCAGCCCCCACTAACGTAAAAAACAAATAAATGATGGAAAGGCAGCTGACCCTTGTATGCCAGCTGATGGAAGAACACACATTTCCTATGAATTATTCTTAACAAAAGATTTACTGAGATGTGATCGAACAGCAATCTCATTGCCAATTTATAGGAAATACAGGACAGTGCATAGCATGTTTATACCTGGAAGTGCAGCCAGCCAGTCAGGGAGCCTGGTGAGGCCCACGATCCAGCTCCTGAAGGGACCAGTGACAGATGGGAAAGGAGGAGGAGGGAAGCTTATGAGTTAATAGGGACTGTAAAGAGATAGAATATCCAATTATGATGTGTGGTTCTTATATTAAATCCTGATTAAAATGAGGCTTTAGAAAAATGAGTGACATTTCCATACTGATTGGAGAGTTGAACACTAATTGAGTATTTGATATTAAGGAATTATTTCTTTAGGTGTAATAATATTGAAATTATTTTTAAAGAGCCTTTATCTTTTACTAATACATAACTGAATGATTTGTAGTTGAAATGATGTATCTGGAATTTGCTTTAAATAATACAGGCTAGAGCTATGGGGAACAGCCTACATACAGATTCAGTAAACTATTCTACTTTTGAATGTCTTTAAAATTATCCTTAGTATAGATATTTTAAAAAGGAAACATTCATATGGTACTTCTTTAATACTTGGAAAGATTACTTGCTACTTTTTCTCCCTTAACCTTTTTTTTTCTTTTCTCCCATTCTGTGCAACCTCCAATTTTAACCCAGTATATTTTTTAGGCATGAATACCTTTTATCAGTCATCTCTTTTCATGTTCCTCTGCAAAAAAGAAAATTTATTAAAAAATTAACTCAAATGATATGTAACATTTGACTATATTGTGGGATCATAATGATCAGTAGTACATAATTGATCACAATGCTGTTACTACACAGGTTTGTAACAAATTTTGCTTTTTTAGTGTAGAACTAGATGAGAACTGTCCCCATGAGAACATATAACAGCTATTTGTCAAGTACCATGGGGTCCAGGCACCATCCTGGTGGCCAGGGCTCCCAGTCGGGCTGAGGCAAGAGGCCTTTAGAATGGGACAGAGGCGAGCAGCAGAAGCTGCTGGCAGGGTCCTCACAGTGAGCTGAGTGAGCATAGGTACTCTGTGACCGGTTAGGCTTTCTCTGGGGTTTCCCAAGTTGGAGACAGGGTCCAAATGTGTGGAGTAGATGGAGATTTGTTATAGCAGCATCACTCCATGCTTCTCACCATTAGGGGTCCTTCCTCAGAAAATTCTTTTAATTGATACATCAGTGGGCATACCACTGACTTACAGTGTGCTTTCCTTTTGCTAAAAGGAATAAACCAGAAGCTAGCTGGGCAGCAAAAGTCTTGACGGCTTACTTTCTCAGCTTTGAGGTCACTGTGTCAGGATGTCTTTATCATCCTGGAAGTTTTCATGTGTAGTTAAACGTGGCATTAATTGTAAGAGTCAGCATAGGCGATGTCTGTTTGTTTTTATAATTTTTACATGTGTGTTTTTTATATAGAGTAGGATAAGAGCTTTTCAGAGCCTCATGATTTTCTTGGACTGTAGGCATTTTGTCTTTCATAGTTGTCTCCTACTTCAATGACACCAGTAAGAAAATTATATTTGATATAATTTTAAAAATGTATTTTGATATCTCTTCTACTTTATGTGAAATTTAATAGATTTTCATGGTCCTAAAAGGATCATTTTCTTGGAGTGTGAGAGAAAATGTAAACATTTCCTTCAATTTTATAGTTCATTTGTTTTTTCTGATTTTAAAAGCCATGGAAATCTTATAGCCCCTGAGCACTATGCGCTTGGTGTGATGCCTCAAGGTGCCGACAGAGGGGTCCCTTTTGTTCTCAGGCCCTTTCTCAGGTACGGTGCCCATGAGGCCACTTGGGATGTGTATTTAACCCTGTCTGTTTTCAGTGTTAAAGAACACAGGCCTAGAGAGACCAGATGTGTGTGCGGGACAGTTCGTCTGCTGATCATCGAGTCACCTTGGAGTGAATTTCTTCTGTAATGTTTCTTTTTTAGTTCTCAAGGATTTTTTTATATAGAAGTTAGACATTTGGGGCTAGGTAGTCTGGGTTTAGAAATGTGGCAAGATTCCTGCTCATCCCACAATTCTAATTTCTTAATGTCTTCTGCAGAAGATTGGATAGAGAATCAAGTTTCTTTGGGAGTGCCATATGCCCTATTGATGATAAAGTTTCTGGAAATAGTATTGCTATAAAAATTTTGGCAAAGCCTCTGATTTATTATGTTTCATTTTAGTATCTTTTAGTACTTTTAACAGTTTTAACCTTTTAAAGCTGTATGTGTGTATATATATATATATATATATATTTATTTATTTTATTTTATTATTATTATTTTTTGTCGCACTATATAGGCTGGCCTTGAACTCATTTTGTAGCCCAGGCTCGCCTCAAACTCGCAGCAATCCTTCTGCCTCAGCCTCCTGAGTGCTGGGATTACAGGCATGCACCACCACACCTGGCCAAAAGCTATGTTAATTTTAAAGTTAATTTTTATCTACTAGTTAAAAACATTTTTTTTTTCCTGAAACAGTGTTGTTTACTTTGTAAGATCTCATTAACTTTTTAACTTTGAGAACTTAGGTATCAGTGCTAAAAAAATTGTGTCATAAAATTAACATAACTCTCCCTTTTTTTGATCTCTTTTTTTTCCTTACAAATATACAGGCAACTTTCATCTTCCTAGAAAATCCAGGATCTTTGCATTAGAGATCTGTTCTTTTAACAATAACTTGTATTAGAATATTAGTTTTTGGATCTGATTTAAATATATATTGAAAATAGAAATATTATTCCTATTGTATTTTCTTTTAAATTGTGAAGTGGAGCATAGCATACAAATGGTATTCTCAGTCTTTCAAATAATTACTTTCTTACTGTGCAGGTTCTATTCAGCATATAAAACCCATCCAGTTTTGTTGTAGACGCAATCTGATTATTACATGTTGACAAGGTCATATATCTATTAATTGGATTGGAGATGGGATACAAAATTGCTGTAATTATTGTAATTTTCTAGCTAATTGCAGGGTTGGTGGTGAATATTTTACTTCTGCAAAATGGAAAACAGTATTCCATCAGAAGTTGTTTTATGGGGTTTCAGACATTTTGTTTTATGTGTTTGGTGCTTTTTGCCCACAGAGTATCTCTCTCTCTCTCTCTTTGTTTTTCTCTCTTTCTCTGTCTCTCTGTCTCTCTGTTTGTCTCCATCTGTGTCCCTGTCTCTGTCTGTCTCTCTTGTATCAGTCCACCTCTGAATGTCACAGTGCTCATTGGCAGGGCTCCGTGGAATCAGGCAAAGGCAGGAGCTGAGTAGTACTCTCAGCTCTCTTTGTTCTGGTTGCCATGTTACCTCCATTGTTTATTTATAAATTGGAGTGCTTTCCTTTCAGACCTATAACAAAGGTTGAATGGGTCAGATTCAATTGGAAGAGGAATCCTTTGCTTGCTTGTCACCTGTGCCCCACTTTGAATACTCCCTGAAATGAGCATGGGGGGGGGTGAATTAAATTCAATTAGCTTACATATTCTTTTTTTTTTTTTTTGAGTTAAAAAAGATCAAGTAAATTATTGGTCAGCCTGCTTGGTAATGTAATAGAGAGCTTAGTTTGCATTTTCTTTCCCTTATATTTTTGCTTTATTTAAGCATCATCACTTCCAAAGCTGGAAGCTGAACTGACATTTTAAAAATAATGGTGTAGACACAGGATGAGTGCATTTGCAGGATTTCAGGGTGTGTGTGTGTGTGTGTGTGTGTGTGTGTGTGTGTGTGGTGGGGTGCTGCGGTGTTAGGGGATGTTGGAAACTCACTGCCGAAGATGGTAAAAGCAGACTGATGTTTATTCCCCACTGAAATATAAACTGGAGACGCAGGTGAGAATTGCCAAACCTAATGAGCAATTTGGCAGATAAGACAGGCTGTCAGGCGACAGCAGTTCAGCAGCGGATGTGCTGCCCGTGAACCAAGTTTGTTGCAGAGCACTACATTTAAAAATCAAATAAAATCTCCCCCCCCCACTGATATTTGCTATCACAAAGAAGTATGTTTTACTCTTATTTCCAATTAAGTATCCAGCAATCAACATATGGTAGTTTAGTTTGTAAAATTATTTTTATACTTGCCTTTTCACATGTTTCATCCATAAAAAAAAAAAAAAAGAACCAGATGTATTTTTTCCTTGCAGCAGAACACAAGTAATATTAGGTTCTAAAACACACTAATAAAATATAAGTGATCACTTGCTTCACTGGACTGCAACGTTTCGTCTGTGGTTTTTCCGCAGGAACATTGCAGGCTTTTCAGTGTCCTGTGTCGTTTATATATATATGCTTACTTGACTTGGAAATCCTCTCCTCCCATTGAGCACATGAAAATTTAAACATGTGCTTGGTTTTTCCTCACTGAAGCCATCAGGATTTTGTATTGTTTAAAGGACACGTGGAAAAGATTTTCATAACTTCCCCCAAAAGTTGTGAGCACTCACTGTATGTATCTCAAGATCCTTCTATTGGTTTATTTGTGGCATTTCCCAATAATTGACTTGGGTGCCAAAGCATCTTTGCATTTCTATCTGGCATCCTTATCTCTAAGTTATCTTTGAGTAAAATGCATTTGTATGTTTAGTTATGCCTTTGTGAGGCACTTGTTTTTTTAAATACAGGGAGTTGAACATAGGACCTTATTCAGGCTAAGCCTCTGCCCTTTCAGTGTAGTATATGCCTAATCCCAAAGCATCTAGATTTTCAAAAAAGTTCACAGATACATAAAAGTTATTTTATACTTAGTAGTAAGAGAGTTAATTGACCTTAGGAGTATCCTTTTTTTAGAGATTTTCTGCCCCACTGAATGAGATGCAGAGACCTGTAGGTAACAGCATCCCTGCACGGTGCCCTGGAACTCACCTGCAGAGTGTGCCTTTGGGGGTTTGCTGCTCCCTGTGGGTGTCTCTGCACCCTTGATATATGTGGCCCTTTAAGGGGGATCAGCCATAGACTTCAGCAGAAGTTGCTTTTAAAAACTGGACCTGGACTTGTTGGAATTGGACCCCTCTGCACAAGGCTGTCAGTGTCATTTCAAACCTTCTGAAATCAGGTAAGAACAGTTTTATACTTTCACTCTTTCTGCTCAAAAGGTGACCCATGGCACATTCATTGGTCAACACTTTTTCTTTCTGACTTGTTCAGGCCTGCAGCATTATGCCCCCAAGTCCTACCTTGTATGCTTGTCTTTCTATGGAAATACACCTGATACAGCTGGTTACAGTATCTCTCCATCAAATGCAGAAAGTTGCACACACCTGCTAGTTTGCAGTGGCCATGCAGCTCTGACTTCTGAAAGTATAATTTAAATCAAAGCAATGAAGCCCATTTACAAATGGCAATAAGAAGTGTGTTACATAGAAAAAATAATTATATGAAAATGTTTGTTTCACAGAGCTTTTACAGTGGTGAATAAGCCAGGTGTCTTTTCTCTTTTCATCCTTTGTTCCATCTGAGTATTTAGGGTACCTTTCTCTATTAGTGCATATCACAGAGAGACTCCTATTGTGGATTATTTTGTCAGCATGAAAGCCTGGCTGATAAAATCTTTTCTTCTTTTCTTGTTATACCTGATATAGATCTCTTGTTTACTTCTTGAGAATATGTTTGCTTATTTATTTTTTTCATTGCTTGTAATGTCAGAAATGGCTTTGAGCTCCTGGTTCTGTTTGCTCCTGTCTGTCTCCCATACCCAGCTGGGGGTGCACCTCGGATTTCAGACGTGCTAGTCCTGAGAGGAGGGAAGAGGGGAGACCTGTGCGAAGGCGGCCAGGTGTGGTGAAGGTGCCTTTGATGTGTTCGCCTCATCTGACCTTCTCCGTGGAGTGGGCAACTAGTAGTCTCTCTGAGGGCTACATTTTGAAGGAGAAAAGATCTCTAAATCAATTTAGTTCATTAGGTTATTTTGTATTCACTCAAATCATATATATTGAATTGTAGTTTTTTTTTTTTTTTTTTAAATCTATATGAGACAGGGTCTTTCTGTGTAGTTCAGGCTGGCCTTCAGTTCAGATCAGTCTTCCTGCCTCAGCCTGGCCAGTGCTGGGGTTCCAGGTGTGCACTCCCACGCCTGGATCTTGTGATTCATTTTACCAATTCTCTGCCTGTGCCTCAGCAAGTCACCTTTTCTCCCTCCTGAGTAACCTTCCTGAAAAGCCAGTGTGGTTTATAAATGCCTAAGTGCATTTGGGTGCTGCTTTGGCAAAGCTGGCCACAGTACTTTACCAGAACCATAGCCCTTTCCAGCGAACATCTTTCCATGACTTTGGTTTGATGCTTCCTTCAGTACTTTTCCCATTTCGACATTTGGAAGCACCTAAATTTAAATCTAAAATTTTCGGGAGCCATCTCAAGGGGGATGGTTTCTTGCTTACCCCTGCTACGGTTTTCTCCTCTTGGTCTCAGCCACGCAAGTCCTTGGCCTGTTTTTCCTGGAACCCTCAGTTGTGCTGTGTGTTCTGCTTCTGCTGTCTGCAGCGTGAAGAGCGTTTCCCGTGCTCCACATTTTTGGTCCTAGGATCCAGCAGCTGGTCTCTTGTTTTCATGCTTTTCCTTATAGAGAGAAAGGCACACACTGCAGCCGCCAGAGCTTGTGGCCTGTGCTGCCATTGTTTCTGCCACATTACAGGGTGTCTTTTTCTTTGTGGTAGTACCTTGGTATAATTAAATATATATGTACGACGTGTATGTGCATGCATGCGTTTATACATGTGCAACTGATATTTGGTGAGGTTGTATATGGAAAAATTATAGAAGTAGCACAGAACTTCATAGAAATAAATCAGTTTTTTTAAAAAGATAATTTTCATGTTGAAAGATGGAAGGTTACAATTGGATCAGTCAGGAAAGCCTCAGACCAGCCGTAATGTGGAAAAAGTCTTGACTAGAGGGCATTTCAGAGTACGGCTGGTTATGTAACCTATCATCACATTTAATTAAAGTGTCAGCTTGGGCCATAGCTGATCCATTGGTTAATTTGTTATTTAAATCAGCTTGAGGAGTATTTATTTTAAATATAGAATTCGTGTTAATGAATTGGAAAAGAATATCCTATTGCTTGGCAGAGATGTTATAGTGTGAAGATTTATGACTTAGAATAAAAACCAGCTGGTGATCAGTTCACTTATGCTATATGAAAATCTCCTCTATTTTTTTTTTTTTTAAGATAGTAGCCCTTCTTTTGTAGCCACGGTAAGAAGATAAGGAGTGGGAAGCAGAAAGCAAGGTCGTTGATGAATCAGGAATCAGATATCAGAACAAAATGGTACTGAGTTTGGGGTGCAGGTTCTGGACCTGCAGTGAGGCCTGGGAAGCCCAGCACCCCTGAGGAGCAAGTAAGGGGAGCTGGGTGGATAGGAGGCTGTGGGGGCTGCCAGCCACCTGTGCTGCCACCTTTGTCTTGGGCTTTCCCCTGTTGCCCTCCACATCTCAGCACTCAGGTTAGGTGAGTCCACTCCAGTAATCCAGGTTTCTGGGCTTGTCTTAGTTACTTTTCTCTCATTGCTGAGACAAAATACCTGATGCCCCAAATCAGGGAAGGAAAGGTTTATTTCTCACAGTTCTTTGGGGTTTCAGTCCATATTGTGCTGGCTTCAAGGCAGGGTGGCATGGAGGGGCAGCCATTCATGGCAACAGCAAATAGCAATGTGTGAACCAGCAAGAGAGAGAAGACACACCTTCTTCCCACTTTACACTGTTTGTCGGCTCCACCCCTGGGCGGGTGCAACACACATGGCCAGTCCCAGTGCCAGACAACAAACCAATTGCGAACGCTAGACTCATCCTGGTCCATGCCGTGATTACATGAGACTTGGTGGGGCCATAGGAATATAAACCATAACAGGGCTGCTCAGGATGCAACAACAGAATGTCGAGACGAGCAGCACTGTTTCTCATTCTGGTGGATGGGAAGAGCAAGAGCCAGAGCCCAGAAGCTTTCCTGTCTGGTGAGAGCCTGATTCTTCATAGATGGTGCCTTCTCGCCCCACCTACCTTGGAGGGCAGGTAAAGGAGGTCCCCAGACCCCTCATTTGAAGGCTCTAGTCACAGTCATGAGGACAGGGAATCCCCAAAGCCCAGACTGTTAATACCATCATGGGGATTAAGATTTCAACAGCAGAATTTAAAGGAGACATAAGCATTTGATCCATAGCACCAGGAAAATCACCTCATATCCAGGTCTTTATTTTCATCACATTTTCACAGTAATGTCCACCTTGTGAGGCACAGCAGCAAATTCTGGGGATCAGGATGTGGCCCTGGCTCCACTCAGCACAGGGTGCAGCAGCCCCACTGTATCCACAGAGGTTGAGCTTCGGGGCCCTGGCAGATGCCTGAAACTGGACGATACCAGACTTTAAAACTGATGATAAACCCTACTTTAAATACTAGGTGTGGGGTGGGTTTGGGGGGATGAGCAGCAGTAACCCATGTTAAATAGAAGAAATAAAACAACACCCTGTACTAACATTTGTTAGTACATACGTGAATGTGGTATCTCTCTGTCTCAGAATCTCTTACTGTACTGGTCTCACCTGTCTCATGTGAGGTGATACTCTCAGGAAGCATTTTCTGGCTTCTCTTTGGCAGACCGCAGTCACCAGCCTCACTGCTCACCCATTTTGGGGCCATTAATTTTTAAAATTGGGGGAACTTAGAGAAATGCATTTTGATACCACTGCAGTTATCTAGTAACCAAGCTGGCTACTAAGTGACCACAAGTGTGTAGCATATCCAGCGTGGACAGAGGGACTACTCTTGTCCAGACAAAATGGAATGGCCTGGGATTTTATTATGTCACCCAAAATGACGTGCAGTTTTAACAGTATTTGCTATTTATTTCCAGAACTTTCCATTTCATGTTTTTGGATCATAGTTGACTACAGCTAACCTAGTGTATATCTATGGAGAGCAAAGCTGCATGGATGGATTGAAGGGGCTATCATACTGGTACATACATTTTAATGCGTAGTGTGGAAAAGAACGAACATTTCCATTGTTTTTTACTCCACTTTTGTGTGATGCTGAGAATGGGACCCATCTTAGAGGAGGAGTCTAGCACAGAGCTTTGCCCAGCCCTGCTGTACAATGGTACACGAACTTAATTCTTTCCATGAGTCTGGTTGCAAACCGAATTGCATGGGAACTGAATCAAATTTCCTTATAAGGTCGATTTTTGACCAGAAAGGTGGAAAAGAATTAAGTGCGTGAACTGAGGTACGACTGTATTTGTGAAGTGTTCTCTGCTTGGGTGATCCTGGGTGGGAGTGGCAGCATTTGACCCAGCAGTGACTTTCATGGGCTGTTTATCTTAAGTATGGTGGGGAGGAAAGTAATGAACAGGAGGGCAGGCCACTTTGTTAGGGTTCCCCTGAGGCCTTGTTTTATTTAGGTGAGCTCCACAGAGCAGTATTTGTAAAAGTAAAACTTAAGCTCTTGGTGTCTAATTGTGTTCACTTGGTGGAAATAATCCATGGTAACGAAGTTAGTTGATGTTTTTAGCTTGTTGCATAATTAAAAAGATTTTTGTAGTAATTATTGACTTTTATGCTGCATAAAATCCCAGTTAGAAAAATCATGTACCAGAGGGAATGCTAAACATGCTGGGCTGTTTCATTCTCTGCCAGGTACCCTTCTGACTCCTCCTTGCTAGTGAATTATTGTACTTGTCTTTTAAGCTTTGAAAGTTTATATTGGTAAGGATCTAAGTAAGGAACTTAGTTTTTCATGTTTCCTGTTTTGCAATTTAACTTTTGTTATTGTGCAGTTCAATGTAATTTGCATGTATGAACCTGTATTAGCTAAGTAGTAGATGTGATTACCATTCATGAACCTCTGTATCAGTTGCCACTGTTGAACTGTTTTACATGTGTATAGTAGTTCTGTTTTGAACAGGACTTTAAAAATGAGCAAAGAGTCTGGTGTTGTGGCACACCCCTGTAATCCCAACCTTTGGGAGGCTGAGGCAGGAGGATCACCTAGAGTTTGAGGCCAGCCTGAACTATACTTGAGAACCTGTCAAAAATAACAACAACAACAAAAAACAAAAACAAACAAACAAAAAACCCCCAAAGATTACTTCTGATAAGTCTTTGTGAGCACAAGTGTTAAAAAATGTTTCTGTATTACACCAACTTATTTTCTCCTTTTGATTGGGAAGTAGTGACTTTTTGGAGTATTCAGCAGCTTTTTTTTGAAGAATTAGAGTTTTTCTGAGGCATAGAGCTCTTTCATGTCCTCTATTTTGCTTTATTTAGTAGGTACTTATACATGTACTTCTGTACCATGTAACTTTTTGTACAACAAGAGTCAAGCCACACGTGGTTGCACACATGCGTAGTTGCAGCACGCAGGAGGCAAAGGCAGGAGGAGTTAAAGTCAGCTTGGACAATATACTACTAAGGCCATGTTGCGACAAAAGAAAGAATAATGCCGTCATCATTTCTGTGTGCCACGTGGCAGGTGGGGATGGTGCTCAATGCCTCTGCTTCAAGAAGTAACTACATTTTCCTCCCAGCCTGTGAGAGTGGCTGTAGCATCAAGGGTAGGTGCAATAAAGAATGGTCTTGGTCAGAGCTGAGGAGAGGGCTGGACTGTGTATTCATTTTGTGATAATGCCGCATGAGGAAAGCCCACTCATCGAATATCAAACATCAGCAGATCCAGGCCCCAAGGTGTACTTGGTTGTTTAATTTTCTTTCTCAAATTCCTTTAATAACAGTGTGTTTATGCTGCGGTATTGTTGTGCAGTATTTTTCTGTGGGTACAATTTTTCATTGCTTATACATTCTCCAGATAACTCACAAATAACTTTTCATGTGTATATCTTCAGTTGCAGATGCTTGATTAGGGTCCAGTGAAGTGCTCTATTAGTGAAGAAAAATTGAGATCCATACCTACAAAATATACCCACTCAAAGCACAAATGACCTGTTTTTCTTTACAGTTATATCATCCATCTTCATTCTTCTTCGATTATCAAGGCTTAGTAAATCGCTGTGTTTTTGTCAAGATCTCAGTACAGGCTTTATTGCTCCAGAGAAGTTTGATTTAGCTATCGTAGTCGTGTTTACTATCTCTTAACAACTTTAGAGAAAGTAAAAATAAATGCAAATAATTTTGAACTAAAGAAGTTGAGTAACTACTGGGACCATAACTTTATTTTTGAGGATTAAGCTGTTATGGACCATGATTCCTCCTTACAGTTATTAATTGATTGAAAGTTGAGTAGCCATGTAGCCCTTCTACCTAAAATATCCATAGTCAGGATAAAGAATAACCTGAATGACATGTATGACATGAAAATAGTATTCATAAAACTCAGGGGACAGTTTTTTCTTTTTAAATGCAATTAATGTCTCTACATATTCTCTGGATTTTTTTTTTTTAAAGCTCTGGTAAATTCTGTCTTTGAAGTACATGTCACGTGTGCGCCTTTCCCTCAGACATACTTTTGAGGGAGTTATTAATCAGGTGAAGTTAATGAATAGTGAAGTCTGTCTACATCTGACTGCTTTTCATAATTTACTGTCTGTTCCTGTTGGTTCTGAGCTTCTTTCTAGTTTTTATGCTATTCACATTAGAAATTTCTTTTTATTCTTTCTTCCAACATATTTACTAATCACATTGGTAAAAATTATCTTTTTTTTGTAACTTTTGTAATATATTTTAAGGACATCAAAATAAGATAAGAGCACACCTAAGTAAATATGATTTAGGTTACATTTGGACCTACTAATTATGCTGTTAAATTTCATATTACATCTAACTCATTTAACTTGTGCGAAGCAGTGCTTCAGGAGGCTGGATTTAGCAAGTCTTTTCAGGAAAACCAAACCTCCTCTGAATGAGTTTTATATAAAGTCAGCACAGTAGAACAGAAAATTCTGTAGGAATAATTAGCATGAATATATGACTCTAGGCAGAATGCCTTTCAAAAATTCAGCTCTCCATGGGAAAAAATACTATTACTATTCCATATCATTATGTTGCCTGTTTTTCACGTATCTTCATAACTGTCTAGATGACTGGCTCATTTGTCTTTTTTCTCTTTTAATGGTTCTGGTATCAAGTCCAGAACTTTGCAGCTGCTGGGTAAGTGCTCTACCTGTGAGCTACATCCCCAATCCTACTCTTTTGTGATAGAAAATGTTAAATATACCCAAAACTAAGGAGAACACTGAAATCTGTGTCTTACTTTCTCATTGCTGGGACCCCCACAAGTTAAAGGAGGAAAGATTTATTTGGCTCACAGTCTGTAGAGGTTTCAGTCCCTACTTAGCTGGCTTCAAGGCAGGGCAGTGTGGCAGAGGGAAAACAGTCCATGGCATGGCAGGCAGGAAGCAGCTAGCAGTGAGGGGAGGAAATTATATCTCTGTCTCTGTCTCTGTCTCTGTCTCTCTATCGCTATCTCTATTTCTATCTCTATAGGCTACAACCACTGTGAGCCATCTCTTCCCACCCAGATTTTCCTCCTAGCACCACACCCAGCTGTTTTGTCAGTGGACTAATCCAGGGATGAGTATCATATACCCATACTCCATTCACCTACCGAAAGTCTCACCTGTGTGTACACGAGGCTTCACAGGGATATTTTAGATATAAACCATGAAACCGTGTACCTACCTAATAGTTTTAACAGTTGTCAGCTTCTGGTCAAGCTTCTCTCATGCTGACACAAAGTCCTCCAAACAGGATTGTTTTGAAGCAAATTCCAGACCTTATGTCATTTCTTTTGCAAATGTTTTAGTACATATTTTTAAAAGATAAAATTTTTATATAACCTAGTGCTGTTTAACAAAAACAGTATTTTCTTAATGCTATATAATGATATGATTAAAATGCCTCTAAGTGCTTGTCAGTGTGGTTTTATATTTATTTGGCTTGTTTAAATCAAAATCAAAGCAAAATCTACACATTGTATTTGTTGATAGAGCTCTGAAGTCACTTTTGTTCTGTAGTTTCTTACTTTTCCCCTACTCTGATCATAGCACAGATACACGTGGATTTTTAAAAAATTTCTTCATTGAAATGAGTTATTTTTTTCCTGTGGTTTCTTTGTCTGGATTTGGCTGACTCTGCATGCACTGTCTCCGATGGTTTTTGTTTCTTTGTTTGTTTTGATGCTGTGCATTGAATCCAGGCCCTGGTGCTTGCTAGGTGTGCTCTGCCCCTGTGCTCCACCCCAGCCCTGCTATGTTCTGTGCGTCTTACGAACTGGAACTCAGATGTGGAGTCTCGGTAGGATTCTGCTTGGAATTTTCAACAGCAGCATCTCTAAGTAGTGTTGTATGATTCCTTCAGGAGATGCATAAAGTGTAGCTGTTGATCATTGGGTGAACAGCTATTGATAACTATTGCCCGGATCCATTATTTCATTGTGTTTGCAATGTGCCATTAGTCTCATATCTTTTATTGATTGTCTGGGATATTCTGACAAAGAGCAACTTTTCTCTGTCATTTATTCTGTGACCGTGTAGTACAATTTGTACAGAAAAGGCCAAATGCTTAATTCTGTCTCTTTATCATTTTTCAAAGAATAAGTTCAATTTATAAGTCTACAATCCTCCAGCTTATTTTTTCCTTTCTCTTCCCTTTTGTTAAAAAAAGAAAAATTCCACAGTGGTGTTGTGTGTCATTCTTACTGCTGTCCATACAGCTCCAGGTTTGTGGAAATTGAGCCCTCGATGCGCTGACTCCTAAGAACTTTTGCTAAGACTGTCCTTGCTGCCCACCCAGGCTGTGAATTTCGTGCTCATCTTATGTGCATTCTGATCAATACCCATAATCACTTATTTCCTCCAGTAGGCCTTATCTTTTAAAAAAAGATGATTCTTAGGGATCATTGTTTGGATACATTGGTTTTATTTTGCATAAACCTAAAAGAAATTTAAAATCAAGAGCATGCTGACTCTAGCTTCAGTTTTCAGACTGATGTTTGGATGTGTATTGAATCTACCCTGGGTAATTTGAGAGGTGAATCTTTCCAGTGGTCCTGTAAACATGAGTTCTCCATGCCCATTCCAGTTTCCCTGTATTGTGCTCTGATAGAGTTTTTCTGGTGACTGCAAGGAAGCCTGGTGTGTGGCAGATATGGACTGTGTTTGCCGAGAGGCATTCCCAGGCACATCTGCTTGGCACCAGTCAAGTGCCAGGACATGGTGCTGCTATGTTTACTTTGAGGTTTTTATTTTTCTTGTAAATAGTGAGGAAGAAATGACTTTTGATTTAATGAGCATAACATTTTAGATTTGCCCCTGATGAAATGGAGTGCCAGGAAATTGTGCCAGACTATTGTGATGCCATCAGTTGACAAAGTGTGAGGGAATTTGGTCATAGGCAGGACTGCAGAGTTCTCCTGGAGTCCTCTCCCCTGAGAATTCATGTGGCTCCATGTCCACACAACAATGATCCTTACCATTGACTGCCCCCAAACCTGGCATCATTAGTGGTCTCTGAGGTGCAATGCGAAACCACCAAAGTATGAGAAAAGGTCTCAAAACTTTACACATATTGTCATTATCTCAAAATTTTCAATTTCTCAGTCCTTTTATATGTTTAATAATGTTTATATTAGAATTGAGTGTGCATTTAAATGATAAATAAATAAGGGTGCTGCATTGTGTGTGCATACTCAAAAAGGTTTTGCTGGGCTGGAAATGTAGCTCCATCATGTAGTGGGTTTGTGCTTGCACAAAGCCCTACATTCTGTCTCCAGCACTGCAGCCCCCGCCCACCCCCCCTTGCTAATAGTGTGGTTTAATCTGGAAAATTTTCAGTCTCCGACTTGCCTTCTGGTCAGTACTTCTGTGTCTTCTTGTGGGCAACCCTTTGGGTCATTTCTCCAGTTGATTTTGGAGTGATTATTTAGAAATTCATATTACTTTTTCATAGCGCATTGCTTGAAAACCTTCAGCAGCTTCCCATGGTTTTTGAAATACAGTTAAGAGCATTTTGTTGGAAGTGTGTGAGAATGATCTGGTGGCTGTCTTTTCAGCCTTAGCTGTTTCCTCCCTGTCATCGGCACCCTGGGCCTCTTAGAGTGTCTTGGCTGAGCCGCTGCCTACTTGCCCTGCTTCACACCTGCCTTCCCTGCCTGGCCGAGCTTCTCTATCCTCTTCGCCTCCCTGGCAAAGTCAAGCCTGGCTGGCTTGACTTATCCTCAGGTCACTCTTCGGTAGTAGTTTTCCTGGTGGGTCTCTTCTGATCTGATAAACTGGCTCTGTAGTCTCGTGGTACGTTAGATTGTTGTGACTTCAGGAAAACAGGAAATTTGTCTGGGCTTTGTGGATTCACTGGTATGCTGGTAACTATCTTTAGCTGGCTGCCTGAGATGCATAATGACCTGGCTTGTAGCACTTATCCACTTTCATGGTGTAAATATGCTTACTTTAGCCCCTTTTGGGTACTCAGGTGAGGTCACAGAAAGCCAGCCAGAGTTGGAAAGGAATGCTTGTCACTCTCTGACATTCCCATCGTAAAGATGCAATTAGTGCATTGGCAGTGTGCATCATAATAAAACACAATAAAGTCATCACAAAGTGAAGGTCTTTGAGTATCTAATATAATCCAATAATGACTTCATATAATAGTCAACTCTCAGGTATTCCTGAAGATGTAATAATCTGCTCTCATGCAATGGTATGAACCTGTCTAGAAATTCCTCATGTGAAATGAGAAAGAATCGCATTTTTTTGGTTGATTAAATACATCACAGTTGGTTATCCCAGTTAATTCCTGTTGCAAGGTGCCTGGAACAGTTTCAGGATGAGCTACTTACAAGATGGTGGAAGACTGGGAAATTATTAAAGGTGGGTGGATCTGTGGATTACCTGTATGGAGTCACTGCCCGGACTGAGTAAAGAAGGTTCAGAAAGAGATTGTCCTCACAGAGTTGACTGCCGTTGTAGAGATGTAAAGGTTTGTCTATTTCACTCCTCCACCGTGGCTTTTGTGCTGTCACATCATTCTTGCATGCTGCTCTTGTAGAGTTTTTGGAATTGTGACAGTGTGCCTCAGTGGGGGTACTCAATCTTTTGGCGATCGCCTTTTTGGATGTAGGTTTTAGCACCTTACTCTATATGCTGAGCAGCACCAGCCGGCTCAGCAGTTACCCTGGGAAGCAGAAAGGCAGGGCTTTTTCCTGCCTTTGCTCTTTTCTAGCGATTTAACTGTCATATCAAAATGTTGAATGTGGTTTTTAATGTTTTAATTCAGTAGATATGTTTTGACGTGGAGCCATTCGTCCAATAGCCACTATAGTCTTAATGATTCTTATGGTTAATTTATGAAGATATGGAAGACTTTTGCATAGTTCCAGTAGGAATTTGTTTTCTCTTTTTAGAAATGTAAGCACACATACACATGCATACAAGTGTGGTACAGTGTGTCAAAACAGCCTTTAATCCTTCCTAAAGACACTCCAGTTGGGTCATTGTGGGGCTTTACCCATTGTGTGCCTTAGAGCATATGTAAGTTTTTGAAAATTGAGATTTCAAATGTTTGAGAGTTTTGAGTATTTCCCTCCCCCCTTGTGAAATAAGAGTGGTGTTCACTTTCTGGTCTTTTGTGAATTGTGCGATGCATAATTGGAAGACTGTTGCTTGGAATAAATTAATACTAATTAACTTCTTCATCACACACTTTTTTTGAGCAATAAGTGTAGACATGCTGGAGTAAGTCGTATTTCCCATTGATTTCTATAATCAAAGCCTAACATCATTTGTGTAACTATGTAGATGATGCTGTGTACACCCAGTAATGTAAAACATGTGGTCTTATCTGGTAGATATGTTGATATCTGAATTAATAATCACTAGGAAATAAGAATTGTGAAGAAGGACAATGTAAATTGGAGTTGAAAACTATGAAAAAAGAAATGGGAATTTTATCTGTATCTATCATATATTTTTTAGATTCCTCAAAGCATTGTGTTTGCTTCCTGGCAGCTATGAGGAAATGAGATAAAAAGATGAATGATCTCAAATTTCCCTCCTTATTTACCTCCCTGACCAAACACATGGCTTGTCAGATTCCTGGAAGATGTCATGTTATCATAGATCTCTACCTGTGAGGGAAATCCTTTCACTTTTCCATTAATGGCCATATTATTTAAATTTTCTTTGAGCCTCTTTTGTGTTAAGTATGAATGAGTTTGTCTCTATTGGAAAGCATGTGATTGTCCTCTCTTATTGTAGTAACCAATAAAATAATTTGGTGGGTAAGATGAGAAAGAAATCAAATTTAAGTGCATTGAAATTAATTAGCAAGAATGTACTCAGCAGCATATCAACTTGTTCAGTAATAACTTCCAACTTGTTCATTAATAAGTTCCACGCCTTACATTATACTAGTTTCATATGGTACCAAGTGTGTGTAAAAAGCATGCGTACAAATGCAACCAAGGTAACATAAAGTACCCGGGCTGCAGCTGGCTTTTCAAGGCATTAGTGTTGATGTCACAAAGTTTAGTGGCAGGTGATTGAGTCTGAAAAATAATGATAAGATATTGATCCTGCTTTGTTGGGCATACATAGTAGGAAGAAAAAAATGGTGAACAGTTTCATTCTTGGAATCTCCTTTTATCTATTCATTGCCTTAATTGACCAATCATTGAGAGGTGTACTATCAGAAAAACACTTTAGTAATATTTGCCTGCAGCTACGAAATTGGTGGTTTAGACTGAATTACTCAGTCAATTCGACCTAAATTCCCAAATTGACTAAGCATTTGACTGAAAAGATTCTCCGGGTGAAAATATAGACTATTTTACAGGGTTGTAAGGTGTATTGTGTGCAAGTGTGGTTTAAGGATATCTAGCACATTTCCGCAAATCCAGGCAAATATTTCTGACACAGATATAAGAGCAAATGGCATCCTGCTTACAAAAGCTAGTGTAAATTTAAACATTTTAACAACCATGTGGTGGGACATTTCCAGTATTATTTTTTAAAGGTTAACTGTCAAATTTTAGGTCCTATGAAGAAAAAGTTTTAAATGGCTTAGAATAGAGTATTTATTTACTCTATTATCCACAATATTCTGAGGCAAAACAGCCCTTCTATACTTTTAAAAATCTAAAGCTGAGAGGCTTCGAGGAGCGAGCCCAAGCCCTCCTCCGAGCCAGCGGGCAGGGCTGGTGGGGTTTTGTTTCCGATGCACAGGAAGATGCGGGCGGGCAGGAGCCTCCTGGCTCCTGGGGCCGGGCGCGTCCTCTCGCACTGTCCCTCATCCTCAGCGAGTCTCTGCTCAGTGTTGAGTCAGCGTGCAGTCGTACTGGCAGGTGAAGACTAAGGAGGCACATTAGAAATCTGTACTAACGTAGGTATGTTTTATAAAATCAAGTAAGATTGATGACCGCCCCTACTTAATTCAGAGCAAAGGAAGGGAATCTAATTTTTCTCTTTTTCCACACCTCGTTTGCCATAATGAAAATGGCATTCTGCTTTGAATCATTTCCAATGAAATGATTTTCAATATTGTTGTCTTTGTGACATTTGGACAATTAGAATGCATTTCTTAAGCGTACTGGAAATGCTGCAATGCTTTTTCTGGTTTTCTTTTTTTCCTTTTTCTTCCCCCCAGTGGCCCTCTCTGTGCTTGTCGCCTTGGAAACCACTATTAGGTTGAATTCTGTTTGCTTGCTTGTCAGATTGGCAGAATTAGGGGTAAGTTCTTGGCTTTAGAGTTGTAAAAGTGCTGCTTAAATATTAGAAATATTTTACCAATGTTGAAGTGCTTTATCTCGTCCATTAAAAAGCAGCCAAATATTTATTTGGTTCTCTTAAAATGTAAAATACTGGATTATTATTTTCCTTGATTATTATCAGAATTTTGTATACAAATTTGCAATAGGATTTGAATTGTCACAGTGGGTTAGTTCCAAATATAGGATTTTAATAAAAGAATTTTATGTAAATATATGCTTACTTCCTTGGGGAGTTATGGGTATGAATTATGAGTCCCCAAACATGCAACTACAAAGATTGTAATATTTCATAAAAAATTCAATGGTATGTTACAGAATGCAGGTTATTTTGCCCTATATTTGAAACTAGAAAAACCAAACTTTTTCACATTAAAGTTTGCAAGAAGTAGTGGAACTGTCTCAGCTCTTTTCCTTTCTGATTAAAAGTTAATGAAACTGAAAGTAGAAAGTTAAGGTTTTGTATTGTGTCCAGCCTAGTTCAGCGTTGTAGAGATTTGTTTACTACCTAGAACACTTCCAGGAGATGTGCCTTTGCACAGCACGGTAGCCACTAACCCTGTGTAGCCTTTGAGCGTGGAATGAAGCAAAGGAGAGGAAGCACCTGAATTTAAACAGCCACGCGGGCGTTGGCTCTGTACAGGACCCCAGGGCATCATCTGGTGGGTGCCAGAAATGCAG
This sequence comes from Dasyprocta punctata, assembly GCA_004363535.1. Classification (NCBI taxonomy): domain Eukaryota; kingdom Metazoa; phylum Chordata; class Mammalia; order Rodentia; family Dasyproctidae; genus Dasyprocta; species Dasyprocta punctata. The sequence continues at coordinate 19,598 of RJWM01021390.1, forward strand.
AATCCAGGCCCCAGCCTGGCCCCACTTTGTGGGAATCTGGATTCTGAACAAGATCCCACAGCCGCGCACTGCAGCGCTCTCTAGTGGGCTCGCGTTGGAACGACCTAAAGAGTTCGGAATTCCAGTGCCTGGGCCTCACCCTCCAGGTCGGGGCTCACTCTCCTGGGTGGGGCTCTGGACCCAGCATTTTATGGACTATTCTCAGATCACTTTAGTGACTGTGAAGATTCAGAATCACTGATGTCTCATGGAGTGTGCGTACCCTAGTGGGATGGAGCGATCTTACCTGTCAGCCTGGACTTCGCATGGAGTTCAGGTTCATATGGCACAGGTGTAGGTTTGAGAAAGCCCATCCTGAGTGCTTCGTGTGTGCCCAGAGTTACTATCTCACATGGACTCAACCTCTGACAGAAAAGATTCTTCTGATGGGAACAGGCCTATTTTATGAGATTGTGGTGACATACAGTGAATGTATAGATTGACGGTATGGAACCCAGACTTTTGTTAAACCAGTAAACGTTCCTGACATAGCTATGAAGATTGAAGCGTTTACACACACACACACACACACACACACACACACACACACACATTGATGACCTTCCTTCCTGTAGTCTGTCGCTCCTCACTCCCTTGCACAAGTCCTAATAGTAAAACAAATTACAGTGCAGTTTAAAGTCTTCCTGGTTTGGTATCCCAATCCAGAGGAAGATTGTTTCATTCTTCACTGTTTTTTTTCATGGCCTTCTTTGTAATGGGAAGAATAATCCACAGATGCAAGCCCCTTGGGTTCTTGGCTAATGGACAGTGACTTTCTTTCTTTTCTTTCTTTCTTTCCTTTTTTTTTTTTTTTCTTTCGGTACTGGGGATCGAACTCATAACCTTGTGCTTGCCAAATGTTTAGGCCACTGAGCTAAATCCCCAGCCCTATTTTTTTTTTTTTTTTTGTGGTACTGGGGATCAAACTCTCAACCTCACACCTGCCAGGCAGGTGCTTAAGCCACTGAGCCAAACTCCTGGCCCTGTTTTTTTGAGGCAGGGTTGCACTGTGTAGTTCAGGCTGGCCTTGCTCATGTTGTAGCCCAAGCTGGCCTCCAACTCACAACTCTCCACCTACCTCAGCCTCCCGAGTGCTGTGATTAAAGACGTGAGGCACCACGCCCGACTTCCCCGGGCCTATTTTTGAGACAGGTCTCACTATGCAGGTCAGGCTAGCCTTGAACTCACTTTGTAGCCCAGACTGGTCTCGAACTCACAAGGATCCTCCTGCCTCAGCCTCCCGAGTACTGGGATTAAAAGGACAGTGACTTTCACTGTGAGTTCATCTTGTGGGTGTGCTGTCCTGCTCTTGTGTGGTGAACCCCCGAGGGAGACCATGCTGGGAAGGATTGGAGCAGATCTGAGTGCTGCTCTAAGTTTCTGGTGCTCAGGATTCCACACTTAGTAGAGGGGAACTCCTTTCCTACAACACGGTACTGAGGTATGGGTTTTGTTTCCTCCAGTCACTCATGGGTTAACTTCAGCCAGGGTATTGCACTCCTGTAACTCCAAGTTTCCCTACTTATAAAATGGGAATAATAATAATAATAATGATATAACCTATTTTTGTGACCTTATTCTGAAGATTTATCAGTTGGTGCATTGAAGTTCTTAGCACATACATGACCGCAGTAAATGCTCAATAAATGTTAGTGATTGCAGGCTTGATTGGCTTATTATGAATGATCGGGATGCATTCACTTGTGCATTACTCTTCCCTTAAGGAGAAGAATGGATTGGATTAGCTGCAAAGGCGCCTGCACTTTGAAGGTAGCACGAACAGACACGTGGCCATATGTTTCAGAGCCATGAAGTCTTATTGCTGCCTTCCAGCAGCCGGTTGGTGCCAAATGGCTTTATTAATAGCCAGTGTTCCATCGTAAGGAATTAATTTGAAACTGGTACACTCCAGACAGGAAAATGGATAATGAGCTATCTGAATGCTTTCGAAGTGCTTCTGTCATACTTTCCCTGTGTAATATAGCATTTCTTCAACTTCAGCAGTTGCCGATCTTTACTGCCTTTCATTTTTCTGTATAGCACGCTTGTCTGGTCTTTGCTTGTGCTCTTCTCACCAAAATGTCACACCTTCCAGGGAACATTTCATGCTGGCAACCAGAAGAGTGCCTGGCACATGGTGGTACTCAATAGATAATTGTGTTTAAGGAAAGAGCCCCCAAGATCCCCTCTTATTTCCTTAAGTCATATTTATTCTTCAAAAAAATGACAGTTATGTTGACTTCCACCCAACATGACAAAGCTGGTCCGTGTCCAACCCAAAACATATGGATTCTTTCCTTAAAGGAGGATGTGTAGCCAGTGCATCTCATGTTACATAAAAATGTAAGAAAGAAAAGAATCAACCTGCACAAAACAAAATGAGGATGAAATACTCATGACAGTTCCAGTCCTTGTTGCCCTTACCTGTTATGGCTGGTGTTTATAACTACTCTGTTCTACAGCTGATTCCATTTTCCCTTTGTCTTCAGCAAATGTCTCTGCTGGTTGTGGTTCTTTACCTCATGTGTTCATCCAAACTTTCATCCCAAATATTAGTACCTGGATTGAGTCATTATAGTTTCCTGTTAATTAAGGAAAGTATTTATTGACTTTTATTATGTTTTGGGAAATACTCTTAAAAGCTTTACATGTGAGTAATGCTCATGGTAATCCTGGAAGGTATTTATGACTTAGTTTTATGGTTGAAAAAATAGTGGTTATAGAGTAAAAGTGAGTTATCCAGAGCCACATAGCTAAGACAAATGAGTAGAGATTCAAATCTGAGTCACTGTGACTTCAAGGCCAGTGTGGTGGCAGCCTTTGTGAGCAGCCCTGGGGTTGACCGACCAGTGGCCCACAGTGCCCTCCCTATGGGAGTGGTTTAGAGTTCATCTTGGTGAGCAAGCTGCCCAGTGAACTATCCTTAGACCTTAATCTGGTATCTGGGAAAAGATATGAATCATTGTCTGTCATAGAATGATGTCTTCTGAGACTTCCTCTGCACGGGCTTCTTTTTATTCTTTCAATTAGTGCAAGTTGATAGTACAGAATGATGAGACTCGTTATGGGAGGCTGATATATGGACATAGCATATTTTGATTATTTTTCATCTCTATGGCCCCTGTCTCCCTTTCCTTCTCTTTCTCCAAACACTTTGCCTACTCTGGAAAATTTCATTCTAGCTTCCTGTCCTCTCTACTTTGTTTTTTAAATGTATTTTTTAATTTTAAATACATTTTTATGGCTCCTTATTAAGTTTTTAGTAATGTGAAGACTCGTGTTCAAGATGAAAGGTCTGCTTCTGACCAAAACGATGCAGCGACTGGGGCTAGAGAATCACTCAGTGGTAGAGCAGGTGCCAGCTATACCTGGACCCTGGTTCCAACCCGGCAGCCCCAGCACACACCTGTGCTGTTCTGAGCTTGTGCTTTGTGCCCTCTTTCAGGGGGCTCGGGGCAGCTTGGCTGCTTACCTGACATGCACCCCTGGGAGATAGCACCCATGCTGAGGAAATGAGCCTGTCTCAGGGCAGGGACACGGGACTGTTTTGTGGAGTGAAAGCACTGAAAGGACCCAAGTCACCTAGAGCTCACCACTGTGTTCCGTTGACTCAGAGACAGGAGCAGGGCCTTCCTGCCCAGTTACTGGGTGGTGCCTCCCTGCCTGTGTCTCCCGTCTCCATCCCACCTGCTTCTGCTTCTTCCCTCACCTCCTTTCAACACCTCCTCCTTCCCAATCCTCCTGTTTTCTCCCTTTCTCTCTGTCTCTCTCTGTCTCTCTATTTCTCTGTCTCTCTGTCTGTCTGTCTGTCTGTCTGTCTCTCTCTCTCTCTTGTGGTGGTGGTGGTTGTTGGTGGTGGTGGGGTCAGTGTCTCTTGTGCACACTCTTACTGTAAACCTCTGTTTGTTCCTCTCAGAAGGAAATCTTTGGGCACGACCATGTCCACATTTCTCCTCATTTCCATCATTCAGCCCCACTTCAGGAGCCAACACCCATCACCACCCAGTCCCCAGCTTTGAGATAGTGGTTTCCAGATAATTTTCCCAATAAATCTGTCATGGTAGTAAAACCCTAGTCCCCTCCTCAAGTATCCAGAAAAATGTCTTCATTTTTTTTAATAGAAAAACATTCACAGTGATGTATTTGCTTGCCATTGTCCTCCCCATGTCGAAATGTAAGTGCCCAGAAAGTTTCCTCTTTGTTCTACTTCACCGTGAGTCCCAGGGACTGAGAAAGCAGCAGGCCTAAGACAGCACTCTCCGCGAATCTACCAACAAATGGATGATGTGATTTTGTGCTGCTTTGGTTTCACTTACTTATTTTTTATTTGTTGCAGTGCTAGGACTTCAACTCAGCACATGCTAAATAAGTACTCTTACCTTGGAGTGGTGTCCATATCCTTTAGTTTGGACCTGAAGCACCCCCTAAAGTTCCATCTGGTGAATGCATGGTTTGCACAGGGGCTGGCATGCATAAAACCCTGGGTTCCACCCCTTGCACCACATGCACACTTGCACACATGCATGCACGCACCCTCCCAAATAATGGAAGTTCAACTCCTGAGAGCTGAAAGTAAGCTTGCTGGGTAAACTGTTTAACAAGGAGCACCATTCTAATAGAGTAATTATAAAATCAAGTGAAGCACATGGGTTTCAAATGTGCATTCCTAAAAAACTAATAAAATTAGTGACTTGCTAGTCCCTGCCGAGTAAGGGAAAAGTACTACACTTTTGGTATAGTGGAATAGAAGTTGGAATAATAAAAAAATGGGAAAATAATACCTATCAGAAGTTAACTTGGCAGTTACTGTGGTGTTTGACTCCCTAATAAGATGATAGAAGACAAATGTCAAAGGTGAGGGCATTGGGCATTTAGAGAATATCTTCAATATAATCAATAGTCAACATCAATTTTGGAAAGACAAATTACTTGTCAGATGAAATGGATAATTTAAAAATTGAATTACATGATTGTTGCACTAAATTGAACCAGTTTAGTGCAACAGTCATGTAATTCAATTTTTCAGTGGGAACCAGTTTAGTGATATGAGGGCTTTGATCTAGACATGCAAACAAAATATTACGAGGAGAATTAATTTAGATTGGCTTTTACTCACATATTCTCCTCAGTGGCTCAGTACTTTATGAGGGACAATGTACAAAGTTAATAGTAAAAAAATAAAAAGTAAGAACATTTTGGGGGGCTCTGACCAGTATTCAAAGCAGCAATCTTTGTCCTTTTCTCAGCTCAAAAAAAAAAAAAAATTTTTTTTTTTGTCCCTTTGGGCTGTCCAACATCTATAGTAGTTTCTTTGCTAAAGAGATTGGCCTTATAATACTTGAGACAATCCATGTGAAAAGGGCGGAGATAGATGGAAGTCACAACAACACTTTAATAAATATTTCAAAGTGACATTTTCTGGGTTGTTCTGGGCTGAAGGTACTATTTAATAAGGGAGATAGTCTAGACAGTAGCTAGTGAAATTAACACAGGCATGATTTCACATGTGCTTTAGTGACCTCTTAGGCATCTTAGAGAGTGTGGGTCCCTCCAGCTGACTCTGGAGAGAGGACTAGGGGTGGGGACAAAGGAGAGCTGCCCCACAGTGTTCTGGTGATGTGAACATAAGAGTAAAGGTATTGTTTGGGGCTTGATCCCATGGTACTATGACCCAACTAGACCAAGAGTTCCGAGTCATGATGTCTGGTTTGTGTGCTTCCTGGAGAATGTGTGGGAGAGAGCCAAGACAGGAAGAATACCGTAAACTCAAAAGTAAGAGTCCACATTTTTTATCACAAGCAAAGCCAAAAAAAATTTTTTTAGCACAACATAGCCCTGGGTGCTACCCAGACCAACATCTCTGTTGTCACTGGTTACTGAAAGTGGAATTTCACCAGAGGCCTTACCCGAATCCCTGTAACTGCATCCCATGTAGTTTGTGCACACGTTGTTTAGTTTGAGGACTCTGAGTGGCCCAGGGCTCCAGTCACACTTCTAGGTCTGCACTTCTGCCATAAAGAGAGGTAAAGGGATTCCCCAGAATCTGAGTGGCCTCCCCACTGCTTTCTCTATTCCTCCTGGTGCGGCCCCACCATCACACCCAGAACAACCCAACCTGACAGACTGCAAAACCCTGTCTTTGGTGTCTTTCTTGCTTACTACTTCTTGACCCGGCGCGGGTTGGCTCAGGGCCACGCCTCAGTGTGTAACCAGGAAGAGCGGAGTTGCTTTCCACAAGCCGCATGCTGAAAGGGTGCAGATCCCCAGTCCACTGTGGCCAGGTGGCAGATGTGGGGACAGGAGCAGGTAGGCTGGAGAAGGATGCATGTGGGCACTGTTGGAAGCTGGGCCAGGTGACACAGGAGAGGGTGAAGGGAAATTGGTAAAATGCAGCTGTCACTTCTCTTGTGAAGTCTGTGCGAGTGCTGCTTAGGTGTTTTGTTTTGTTTTGATTTGTTTTTAGTGTACTGGGGTCTTTGCACTGAGCTATATCCCCAGCCCTTTTTACTTTTATTTTTGAGACAGGGTCTCACTAAGTTGCTAAGTTCTCTGGTCAGGACTTGAACTTGCAGTCCTCCTGCCTCAGGCTCCCAGACTGCTGAGATGATAGGTGTGTGCCCTTTGCTGGGCTTGGGCATTCGTTCCTGCTCTCTGTCCTTCTGCAGCATCGTGACCTTGAGAGGAAGGGCTGGTTGTCTGTCTGCCGCGAGGTGGAGCCCAGTGTGTGTTGTTATGAAAACTGTGGGTTTGGGATGTGAAAGGGCACGCGAACGAGGAGAGGGATGGTTCTGATGGGCTAGTAAGAAACTGTGCGACATGAGTAGTGGGGAGGGAGCTAAGTAATAGATAAAGAGTGAGGGAACAATGAAGTGTCCAGCTCACATTCTCTCTCTCTCTCTCTCTCTCTCTCATTACTGTCTCTGTCTCTCTTTCTCTCTCTGTCTCTCCATCTCTCTCTGAATGCCTATAAAGAGAAAAAAAGAATAAAAAAAGCTAATGAATAGTATCACTAATGGAAGCTGGTGGAGATGATGTGGTAGTTCTTTTAAAGATTTATGAGTCATTTATTCATTCAGCAAATATTTATTTACCAGGGAAGGCACAATGGGTCCTCATTCTTTGTGAATTTGTATGTGTGATTTTTGCCTACTTGTTTAAATTCATTTCTTTGAAGACCTGTGCGCAGTTTGAGCCACTGACATGCCTGTCCAGTCAGAGTCAAAAGAGGCACGACTCTTGTCTTCATGCTCCATTTCTTACAAACAAATATTCTTTCCCCTACCTAGTTAGTGCTGTGGTTTTTTACATTTGTGTGCTTTTTGTTGGTTATTTTGTTGTTGAAAGGCCTCAAGCATAATACCAACATGGTGTCTCTGCTCCTAAGTGCAGTTGGTCTGTGCTGTGCTATCAGAGAAAATGCATGTGTCAGAGAAGCTTCATTCTGCCCTGAGTTACAGCCCTGTGGACCAGGACTTTCACACCTTCCTGTCCACTTGAACACCAGCAGTGCGTGCCTGACCATCCCGTTGGGCAGCTTGTATGAGTGGTGCTACAAATGGATCTAATCACTTTTATTGGTCTTTTACTAATAAAATTAATTAAAAAACCTATCTGGCAGGACCAGGCACGCATGCACCACCTGTGGTTCGAGCTGGTAAAGTTAATGAATTAACAGTATGTATTGAAGTATCTTTAAGCAGAAGCATACATAGACCAAGACTGTGAATCCACTGGATTTCCTACCCCTATCCTCCTAGGACAGTAGTAGGTCAGTATTTGCAGTGCCTTTATGGACCATAACTGGTGCACATGTATTGCCTCCCCAGGTGTTATTCTGGGGCCTGAAAATCACACTTTGAGGAGGCTGGATCTGTCTTTGTGGATCTTGTACTGTGATTGTCACGCAGAACACCTGCTACTCACATGTCCGTAAGGCAGATGATATTATCAATACCAAAAGCATAGAACCACCTTGCCCCCATCCCCTTTTCTGTTCTTATTCTCAAATGTTTCATTCATTTTCAGAAAAATGGTGCTGCAAAGTGCTTGCCCTCCTTCTGTTTCTCTCCTCTTCTTTCTCATTGATTCCAGCTTGAGCTTCATTTCCCCATTGCTTGTTAAGGTATTTTCCTGAAAGTATGATAACAAGCCAGAAAAGTGTCTCCATAATACTCTTCCACCAAAAGTCTCCAGTGCGTCTGTTCAAATAGTGTGTATACCCACATGCGGTTAGTTCCATGTGGGCCTCTCGTCTGCTAGTTATGCCTCTTCTTACTTCCCTCATCTGTTTTCCTCTTTCTAACATTCAGTTTTTACCTATGGTGATGGTTCAGCTGGCTTTTCAACTCAACCATCTTCAGAGCTGCCTAGATTATAAAGTACACTTCTGAGTGTGCCTGTGTGGGTCATGGAGTTGTGGCCTTGATGACTATATCTGGTCCCTGACCCCTTCCCATCAGTCTGTTCATCTGTTTTCACCTTCATGGCTGCCATGAGTGAGTGGTTTTCTTCCACCATGCCCTTCCTCAAAGCTGTGTCTTCCTTGGAGCCAATGTACCATGGACTGAAACCTCGGAAACCGTGAGCCAAAACAAACCTCTCCTCCTTACAAGGATTTTGTCTTAGTAATGGAAAGCTGAGGAACATACCTGTTCTGATCCAGTCACTGGGCAGGTGGTGCTCTTCCAGAATATTTGATCTCTGGGTCACAGTGGGATTCACTTTGAATGATTTGTTTTTGTTTTTGTCAGTGAATGATTCTCAAGCACTTTTTCTTATTTTTATTATTTTAAAGGAATCTCTGTAATAGCAGTATCTAACAGATGTTCAATAAACACTTAACAGAAGAATGGTGGGTGGTGGTCATGGGAATGAAATTAGAAAAGGGAGAAAAGAGGTTCCTGGTGAGGCTCTTTCAGCTCACCTGAGAGAGCTGCCTGAAGTGCTGTACAGGTGCTCAGCCTCCTGATACCACTGTTTCTTCCGAGCTGTAGCTGTCTGTGCAAAGGACCTGGGTGTAGTACATCTTTTTGTGCAGGAGTTAGGAGCCTGTGGATATTTTTGTAAGTGGTTCATTTGCCCCAGGTTAGGCCCTATCCTCTTAGGTAGAAGGCAGAAAGAAAAAAGCTGTTCACCTTGAGTCCTTGTTTGTTACACACTTTAACCACTGTTCTCTACCATTGAAGATGAAAAGAAAGGAACCCCTAAATTAACATTTTTTACTTTGAAATGGGTTCTTGCTCCCTTACCCAGGTAACTCCTTAAGTAATGTGTCTTCTTCAGCTCCTGAGTGGCTGGGACTACAGGCGTCTGCCAACACCTTTCCCAGCTTCTGAATTAAAACTTAACAATCAGGAAGGTTTTTTTTTTTTTTTTTTTTTTGGTCCTGACTGACACATTTGAATCACATCAGATGATGTTGTTCCTCCTTTGTCAGGCTGTGTGCACGCTTCAAGAGGGTGGACCATTGAAATGAATTAATCCTTGTCTGCTGAGTCACCAGCTGATACTATTGAAAAGAGAATCTGAGTGGGGAGAGGAGGGTGGAGGAGCGTGGCTGGAATCTGTTCTGCATGGCTTCCTCTTGTTTCCCCGAAACCCTCTTTGTCCACCCAGTAGAGACAGACCTCTCCACTGCTCCATCTGGCCACTGTGCTATCTGGCTTGTGCCTGGGACAGGCCAGGGCAGTGTCATGCTGGTCCTGATGGCCAGCGAGTGGCTTATTGCCAGGCAACTGCATCCCTTCAGGAAAAGCCCCATTGCCCTGGCCTGCTGCGATCCAAGGGCGCTGTATTCTTCACTCCCTTGCCTTAATGCTGCTGTTCATGTGTGGGCAAGGCCTCTGTGAGCTCGTCCTCTCTCGCCTCTGCCCACTTCAGCTGGGTTGGCTGCACCGTGGCATGCAGTATTCTGGGACACGGCTGGAGGAGGCAGGCTCCAGAGAGCATCGTGTGTCCTCGGTCAGTGTCTGCAGCCCACCTGACTGCCCTCTTGAGGAGAACAGGAAGAAAATGGTGTTAGGAGGGAATCTGGTGCCTCAAAGCTAGCTACAGACTTCGGCACTGAGAGTTCTTACCTCGAATTTTCTGTTTAACTCTTTGAAGTCTTTTTATTATTATTTTTTTTATTTTTTATTTTATTTTTTTGCGGCACCAGGGATCGAACTCACAGCCTCGTGCCTGCCAGACAGGCACTTAAGCTGCTGAGCCAAACTCCTGGCCCTGGTTTTTTGTGGCAGGGTCGCACTATGTAGCTCAGGCCGGCCTTGTGCTCGCGTTGTAGCCCAAGCCGGCCTCGAACTCACAACGCTCCACCTACCTCAGCCTCCCGAGTGCTGGGATTAAAGGCATGCGCCACCATGCCTGGCTTGAAGTCTTTTTAAAAAGTTGATATAAGCTGGCATGCTGGTTCATGCCTGTAATCACAGTACTGGGGAGGCTGAGACAGGAGAATCATTGACCAGCCTGGGCTACCCAGTGTGCTCAAGGTCAGCCTGAACTGCATAGTGAGACCCTGTCTCAAAAAGACAAAAAAAGAAAAAAGAAAAGAAAAGGAAAAAAGGTTGATGTAATTTTAGACTCACATGCCATTATGAGAAGGAATTCAGAGAGATTGCTATTACGTCTCTCTGTGGTAAGAGTTTGAGAAACTGGAGCATTGCAGCATAGCACCATTATGAACATTGCTCTAAGCCATTGACCTTATTCAGATTTCCCCATTTATACTAATACTCATATGAGCATTTAGGCAGTTATCAGTGAAGGTGGTTTTATTGCTGGTTTTAAAGTGAGACCTTTAATACTATACATTGAATATGCCTCAGAATAATTCTTGGTTTGTCTGTACAAACATCAAAGTGGCATTAGAAAAATTTTGTGTGGTTTTCCTCCTTGACCTGCTTCCCCCTTTTTCACACAGGACTATCCTATCTGTAGAACAGGGTTTTAAACTTCCAGGAAATCACCTGTTATCTTGAGTGGAGCAGAGAGTACGCGTCTTGTCGATTGATAAACCTGGTCTTTCTGGACAGCAGTGTGATGAAATCTAAACTGCGCCTGGCAGGGCATCCATTAACAAGGGCACCAAGTGCCGATGGGTGACCCTGAGGAGCGTCACCTTGGTCCAGTCCTTAAATTCCATCTGGACCTCCATGCACTCATCTGTAAAGAACCATATTTCAGTGTAGCTCCCACATACCCTCCAATCATAGTATTCTACATTTATTGCTTGTAAAAAAACAAAACCTTAATAATGGGTATAAAGTCATTTTCATATCCTTTCCTCCGAGTCCACTGTTACTTTTCTTTTCCCCCACTGCAATGCTAGCATGGAACTTGTGTGTGTTAGGCAAGTGTTTACCACCAGGCTGTACACCCAGGCCTCATTTGCTGCTTTTCAAAGCTTATTTCCTGCCGGGCGTGGTGGCGCACGCCTTTAATCCCAGCACTCGGGAGGCTGAGGTAGGTGGAGCGTTGTGAGTTCTAGGCCGGCTTGGGCTACAACGTGAGCTCAAGGCCAGCCTGAGCTACATAGTGCGACCCTGCCTCGAAAAACCAGGGCCGGGAGTTTGGCTCAGTGCCTTAAGCGCCTGCCCTGGCAGGCGCGAGGTTGTGAGTTCAATCCTCGGTGCCGCAAAAAAAAAAAAAAAAAAAAAAAAAAAAGCTTATTTCCTGCCCCAGCTTCCAAAGATTTCTTCCATGGATTTTACTTCAGCCAGTGAAATGCCGATTAGTGCTTCATGAGGAATATTATCTGAAGGCCGGTACTGCAATCCTCGTGACAGGTTTTAATCCCCATGGCGTGTGTTAATAACTTGGTTCTTCCCACGGTGAGAGGTATCTTTAGGAAATGTGTAACTGCCGTGAAGATAGGGAGATGGTCTTCATTTTGCATGAAGAACAATTATGCTGCTTGCTTGATAAGTTCTAATAGAACATGTGTGACCACGTATTACTTTAGATTTGATTAAATTCCTTGATGGCTTATGCCTGTCCTGGAAAAGGTTTATTCATTGCCTTGAGTGGTTAAATAATTTAGAAGTCACTTGAAATATGAACAAAGAGAAGAACTGGGCAAGTTGATGCAAAGTAGGGGTAGTGGGATATTTAACAGTTAAAAATGCGTGTGTTTGCTTTTTAGTATATGTGCTCCAATTCATTACTAGATTTACCCCTTTTTCCTACTTACTTAAAAAGCACGTTATCCAGAGAGAGGAATCAATATTTACAGTGCATTAGTGCCAGAGAGAATTTCAGATCTTCTGATGAGAGTTTATTGCTGTTTTATTCACTCTTCAAAGCAGCGTAGACATCAAACAGCCCGCGCCGTTGTCGCAGGCCCAGTGACACCGCTGTCGTCCCTCTGTGCTTCCTCCAGCAACTTAATTATTTAAGATCCTTGTCTTTGAATTTTCTTTTCACTATTTCAGAGGTTGTACTTTGAACAGCTATATGTTAAATAAATCAGAAGATGATGAGGTTAGAAAGTTTTATATTTTAAAATGGATTAATTTTCCAAAAAATTGGGACTGAGGAATTTCAATAACATAATGACCAAATTGCTTCTACAAAGAAGCATGTATTATTTCTCATTACTGTAATGACTACATCAGATTATTAGTAACACTAAAATAGGCCATGGGTCCCAGAATCATCTAGCAAATCCTAAATGAGAAGACAGATTCATATTTTATTCCTTTATGACCAAGGCAAAAATGCATTTTTGTTTGTGCTTAGTGGTGTAGGTGCTTGAACCTAGGTCTTCTACATATTAGGCAAGTACTCCAGCACTGAGCCACACCCCCATTGCTGTCCTCTTTTTAAGATATCAGTACCAACTTGTGACCCTCCTGCCTCAGTCTCCCGAGTCACTGAGATTACAGATGTGGGACACCATGCCCAACAACCAAAAATTTCAGAGTTTAGACCTATTGTGTTTGACCAGTGAGAGGCAGGAAACCTCTCAAATAAACCAGACAGTTGTCTTTTTTTTTTAATAAGTCTGGACGTTTATAATAATATCTGCTTAAAGTTAAGTTCTGCTTGCTAGAGGCCCAAAGCTCTTTGTGGCTACCTCTCCATCATTCCCACAGCTCTTGTTTACTTTCATGCTCCAGTGTTCATTGTGGCACTTCAGCCTCTATAGAGGCACCTAGCAGTGGCACTCAGTGCTATACTGAAACGCTTTTATATTTTTCCTAATATTTGCATAAATTGCGTTCTGTTGGGATGGAGTTTGGGAGGCTGTCATTGGTGAGGAGTTTTTAACATTAAGGGAATCTTCTAAACCCAGCAACGCTGGCCTGTGATTTTATAAATGAGGGACTGAGTCCTGAAGTGGTAAACAGATGAGCCAAGGTCAGAAATTTAAGTCTGCATTTCTCAGCATGTGGCCTGTGGGTCTTTCAGAGTCACAGATCATTTTGAGAGCCTGTGATGGCAAATGCTGCCAGTGTTTTATGGAAATCTATTTTCACACTGGGGTGTAGCTCAGGGGCAGAGTGCTTGGCTAGCATGCATGAGGCCTTGGGTTCAATCCTCAGCGGCACAAGAAAACCAAATCCAGCCTTGTCCTGTTGCTGACCAGTCTCCCCTGCGCACACATTAGGACAGTGGCATCTACTGGAGTCTTTGCACTGCAGCGTTACCGGTAAAAGCATGCTTCCCTCTGCCCTTTGTGGAAGCAGCAGGAATGGCTCCTTGAACTGGAACCCAGGGACATGGAGTTTTAATGATTTGCGTGATATGAAGACTCCTACTACATGTGGAAAATCAGTGGTTGACCTAAAACATGCTTATATGCCTTTTAGTTGTATGCCGAGATAACTGCTTTTGCACGGAACACTTTTTATTTGAAAGACAGATAAGCTAGGGCGCTTGGCAGAGAATTTCTAGAGAATGAGTGACGGGAGGCCATCAAATGAGTCAAATAACCAGCGGTATTTGTTGCCAGTTTATTCAAACTTTCTAGTGGAAAGTAGGCTGTGAAAGTTACCTCCCACTGTGAGCTCGACAACTTCCAGATAGGAAACACTTTTCAGATGAGATTGGTAGAGATATTAACATACGTGATTTTCTTCTTCTTTTTTTTGATACGAAGAAATGTAGCAGCATTTGGAAGATTGGCACCGGTCAATAACTAATACTTTCTAGTGAGTAATGTTATAGAATTTTTCTTGGGTAGAAGATCCAGTCAATGTGTGAAGACAGACAAGTAGATTTAAATGTAACAAAGAAAAGTTCCTATCTGTATTACAGCTGACCTTTGAGAAGCTGCCATTTGGCAAGTTTTTTTTTTTCTTAATCAAAGAAGAATATTCACAGTTGTCTCAAAAGGCTTCTTCTTGTGCTACATATTTGTGCAGCTTATTTTTTTCTTCAGATTCTTTATCACACTGCAGCAAATTGAATGAGAAAGCAGACATGAGAATCCAGATGTCTCCTATGAAGCAAAATGTTTAACAGCGACTTTCTCCTCATTAAATGTGCCTTTTTAAAGTATAAAAGTAGTATTTATAAACTCATGTTGTTTTTGCTACTTGTGATGGGTATATTATTGTTACTTTAAAATACAAATACTTTAGATTTTCTCATTTTCACTTATGGAGTGTCAAATATCATTAGCTATAACCTGCATAAACAAAAAACTCTTGGAGGTCCTCAGTTTTTAGAGTGCTCTGCACTCCTGAGATCAAAGTTTGAGGACCACTGATCTAGATCTGTTACTTTTGAGCATAGTTCATTATGTTATTTAACAAACGGGTTGTTTTGTTTCCTTTCTGCTGTTTTACCCCTTCTGAGTCTTGGATGTATCTTTTTTAGTATTTATGCATGTAGTTAAGGTACCCTTTCATTTCTTCTACTCCCTAAGATCAGTACACCTTGACTAAGTCAGTTTTTTATTTCTAAGTTTACATAATTCTGCTTTGGAAACAATATTCTCCCATCCTCTGGAGCTTGTGTCGGTAGGTAGCTAGTTAGGGAGATAGAGTTTTCTTATGCACTGCCGAATAGTAGTATTTCTTTTGTGATGTGCGTAGTGACCAAGCGTGGGTACAGGAGCCAGGGATTGTGTCCGGGAAGTTTTTCTGTGACTATGTCTGCTCATCTTTGACCCCAGCTGTTCCCCTGTGAAGCAAGCCTCATGGCTTCCCATCGTGACTAATGTAGACTCATTTGAATGAAAAAAAAAATTCAGATCCTTCCAAGTTAGGTTAGGTTCTACTACATTGTTACTAAACTTGTGTGTATGTGTGCTCAAATGAATAAAATGCATCATAATTTTCATGCAGTCCTAAAAACAGAAAGAAATTATAAACCATTACAAATCCAAATGGGCACTATAAGAATTAACGATGTCTTGCTGAGTCTAAATCTTTGGCAGCATGAACACAGACCTGCATTGGGGTCTGTTGTTATTTAAAAATGGTATTTTATCAACACAGGCTAATTGCACATATGTATGGGGTACAGGATGATATTTCCCTGTATAGATAATCTATAATGATATATCGTGTCATCAGCATGTAGTTAGCCTATCCATTGTCTCAAACATTCACCATTTCTTTGTGTTGGACTATTCAAAATCCTTTCTTCTAGCTATTTTGAAGTGTATAATTATTGTTCATGGCAGCCACCCTACTGTTCTGTAAAGCACTAGAACATTCTCTCCTGCCTAACTGTGTTTTGTATCCATTCACCAACCCGTCTCTGTCCTCCCCTCCCCTTTTCTTTCTCAGTCTGTGGTACTTGTTCCTCTATTTCCTCCTTATTGCGCTTCTTCTTTTTTTTTTTTTTTTTCC
>RJWM01021391.1:0-35440 GCA_004363535.1 Dasyprocta punctata
ATGACCAGGTGAATTCCCTAGTGGAGTTAGTCCTCCAAAATAGGTGGGGGCTTGACCTACTCTCCATGAAACATGGTGAACTCTGTATGGCCTTGAGAGAAGAATATTGTTTTTATGTATATGTTTGCAGTCATTAAACATACCTTGTCCAAGGTCCCTGAAAGGCTAGACAAAAGTGCCCAAAATCAACAAAATTTCCAGGATTGGCAAGCCAGCCTATATATCTGGAACCCCTGGATAATCTCTTTACTCACCAGTTTGGCTAGTCCCCTTGTAATCATTATGGTCTCACTTCTTGTTGGACCCTGTGTCATTAAATAGATCCTGGGGAGAATTGCAGCTAGAGTAGACCAAGTGTAAGCTAGAGTAGGCCAAGTGGAGCTCCTAATGATGGCTGAAGTTCTAAAAGACTAACATTTATATCAATTTAAAGGATACCTCTCTCACCCTTATTAGTGGAAAGTGTCTTTAAGTGGAGAATGATACAGCAGACACTATACTATAATCTTGCACCACTTTAGATTTAAGTTTCTATTTCCTTAAGTTTCTGTATCTCATAAATTTTGAAATGCCTGGCTAATCAAAATCACCCCATTATTTGTCATATGATTTCATCTGACTAGATAAAATCTGCATACCATCTCTCTGGAAAGTACCTGTTATTTTTAGAATCTGGACTAATTATATATAAAATGTTATTTTTCTGCTTAGTGGGGGTCAAAACTCCTCACTCTGGTGGGACTTCATCCCCTAGCAATAAAGCTTGCTTTTATCTGCTCTCGGCCTCCATGAGTTTCTTGCTATTTGTCTGCAACAAAACAAAAATGCAAATACAACTTACTGGAACCTGTAGAATGCAATGAAAGCAGTCCTAAGAGGGAAATTTGTAGCAGTGAATTTTAACATCAGGAAAACTGGATGAGCACAAATAGGCAACCTAATGTTGCACCACAGGCTTCTAGGAAAAGAAGAGGAAAACAAGGCCAAAAGCACACAAAATGGAAGAAATTATAAAGATCAGAGCAGAAATTATAGGAATGGAGACTAAGAAAACAATACAAAGGATTAATAAATTGATGAACTGGTTCCATGGAAGAATAAATAAAATCAATAAACATTTAGCCAACCTTATTAAAAAAAGGAAAGAAAAGACCAAAATTCATGCTCTGAGGAATGAACAGGATGAAATCATTACAGACCCTGTGAAAATTCAGAAGGTCATCAATACCTACTTTAAAAATCCTTAGTTTTATAAGACAGAAAACAGAATAAATGGACAGATTCATTGATATTTATAAATTACCAAAGGTAAATCAAGAAGATATAAAATTCTTAATAAACAAAAATCAATTAATGAGATTGAAAATGTAATTAAAAACTTACCAACAAAGAAAAGCTCAAATCCTGATAGATTCACCATTGAATTCTACAAGAAATTTAGAGAAGACTTAATGCCAATATTCCACAAACTCTATAATGAAATGGCAAGGGAAGCAATTCTCGCTACTTCACTCCTGGTGGCAAGTATTACGCTGACATAAAAGCCAGAGAGAGACCCAACCAATGAAAGAGAACTACTGGCCAATCTGTCTTATAAATTTAGATGCAAAATTCCTCAATAAAACACAAGGCAACAGAATGCAGGAAATCATCAAGAAGAAGATAAAACACAATGACCAAGTGGGACTCATCCCAGGAAATCAAGGATGGATCAACTTTTGCAAATCAATAAATGTAATACCCCATAGCAACAGAGCAAAGACAAAGATCACATGATAATCTCAATAGATGTAGAAAAAGCTTTTAATAAATTCCAACAGTCATTCATTATAAAATCCAGCAGAAGATTGGAATAGATTATTTTTGCCTCAATCTGATAAAAGTCATCTATGACAAACCAACAGCCAGCGTCTTATTAATGGACAAAAATTGAAAGTTTTCAATGTTAAATTAGGAACAAGACAAGGATGTCCATTTTCACCACTCCTATTCAATGTATTTCTGGAAATATTAGCCAGACCAATTAGACAAGAAAGAGAAGTAAAGTGGTAAACGATAGGAAAGGAAGATGACAAATATCATTATTTGCAAATGACATGTTACTTTACATGAAAGACCTCAAAAACTACACAAAAATACTTCTTGATTTAATAAACAAATTCAGTGGCATAGCTGGATGCAAGTAAGCACTCAAAAATCAATAATATTCCTGTGCACAAACAACAAACTCACTGAGAGAAAAAATTGGGGAAAACACGCAATAGAGTCCAAAAAAAAAAAAAAAGAAAAGAAAAAGAAAAAAAAGAAATGCTTAAGAATCAATCTAATGAAGGAAATAAAAGAAAATTACAGTACTGTGAAAAAGAAGACTGAAGAGGATATCAGAAAATGGAAAGATATCCCTTACTCATGGATAGGAAGAACCAACATAGTGAAATTGGCCACATTCCCAAAATTGTTACACAGATTTAATGCAATCCTAATCAACATACAATTAGCATAGCTCATAGAACTAGACAAAACATTCATCAAATTCATTTGGAACCATAAGAGTCCTAGATTAGTAAAGGCAGTTCTGGTCAATAAAAGTAGGGCAGGAGGCATCACAATTCCTGATTTGCAATTATACTACAAAGATACTGTGACAAAATCAGCATGGTAGTGTCAGAAAAAGACCTGAGGATCAGTGGAACAGATTAGAAGATGCAGTCACAACTACAAACACACTCAGTCACCTTATCTTTGACAAAGGCTTCAAATATATTCTTTGGAAGAAAAGTAGCCTCTTTAATAAATGGTGCTGGAAAAACTGGCTCTCTAAATACTGAAGGTAAAAACTAGACCGATACGAATCAACATGCATTAAACTAAAGCCAAAATGGATGAAACATCTAAAAATTATAGCTGAAACACTAAACCTACTGGAAGAGAAAGCAGGTAGGACTTGAAGACATAGGTGTAGGCAGAGTTCACAAAAAAATCCCAAGCTGTACCGGACTATTTCAAAGACTAGACAACTTGGATATAATCTTATTAAAAAGCTTCTGCACATCAAAATAAATCACCAACAGAGTCAAAAGTAAACACACACAGCAGAAAAAGATTTAGCCAAGTGTTCCTTAGACAAAGGACATATATTTAGAACACATAAAGATTTGAAGGAAATCAAGCTCCCCAAATTCAAAGACCCAGTCCAAAAATGGGAATCTGAGATGAATATGTACTTCTCAGATGAAGAAATACAAATATTAAATAAATATATGAAAAGAAGATCTACATCATTAGTCATTTGAGAGATGCAAATTGAAACAACACTAAGATTACATCTCACCCCACAAAGAAAGGCTAGCATCAAGAAATCAACCAATAACAAATGCTAGACGTGCTGTGGGGAGAAAAGAACCCTTCTCCAATGTTGGTGGGGGTGTAGACTTATACAACCACTGCAGAAATCAGTGTGGAGGTTGCTCAAAAAACTAGGATTAGAGGTCCCATTTGCCCTAGCTATTCTCCTTCTGGGTATTTTCCCAGAAGCATTAAAACCATCCATTGTGGTTTATGTTTCTGTGGCCCTGACAAGTCGCATGTACTCATGGACGTGGCTGAGTCTAGCATTCATGATTGATTTGTGTTCTGGTACTGGGACTGTTGGTGTGAGTGCAGCACCTGCCCAGTGGTGGAGTAAACATGCAGTGTAAGGGCAGGAAGAAGGCATGTCCCTTTCCCTCTTGCTGAATGCGTGCCTTGCTATTTACAGCGGCCATGAACAGCTGCCCCCCAGTCGTGCCATCCAGCTTGGCAGCCAGTTGAATATGGACTGAAACCTACAGTATTATTTAAAAAAAGAAAGCATTTCCTTCCGTAATTTTGCATGTCAGGTATTTTGTCTCAGCAATGAGAGAAAAGTAACTAAGACACCATCATACTACAGCATTATGTGTGCACCCATGTTTATAGCAGCACAATTTATATTACCTAATTCTTGTGAACAACCAAGAAATGCGCAATGGATAAATATATGCTATTTTTATACAATGGAGTACTACTCAGGTACAAATAAGAATACACTTGAGACTTGTATTGGTAAAAGGATGCAACTTGAAACCATACTCATAAGTGAAATAAATCAGATTCACATGTGTAACCATCATATTTTCTTCCTAGTTTAACAAGCTGAAAGACTAAGTAAAATCCAAAATGTACAATAGATATTGTGAAGTGGGAAGAAACTGTTCAAAAATAGAGACAAATTGGGATGGGGAAAAGGAGAAGAGAATGAAGAGAAGGAGAAAAGAATCATATATCATATATATATGATAGGTAGGATAGCTGTACTACTATTTCTATTATGTCTTTGAAAAGAAATGTTTGCTCCTATATTGTCCATATATTTTCAGGCCTGCATTTTGTAACATGAACAACTACTTGGAAGATAACAATACACAATGTTTTAATTATTGTTATTCTCCTACTATCTTATATTGAAATTTTACATCATTGTTTTTTCTCCTTAAAATGAAAAAAATCATGTTTAGTTATTTAGTAGAAAACAATCTTATATGTAAGACAGTGCATTAAAGATTAATCTGTTGGCAGCACGTGGGATAAATTATCACCAACTGGGGCACTGGGAGACAGTAGAGTTAGAGGCTGATTTGGTCAGCATTTTACCACTGAAGCTTGCAAATAATATGGAAACAACTCCCTAGGAAGCAGAACAAGTTTTTGCTTATTTGTAATAAAATTGAAAGAAATTTTATACTGGATAGGATTACCAATCTTAGTTATAATGTTTAATGAATAGCATACATGCTCTTGAGCCTTTGTTCTTTGTCATACTGATTGTCAAATCTAAATCCTGGTTGAAATGCATGCATTCATTCATTCTATGCGTGCACATTGGAAGTTGAAAGAGATTGGGAAAAAAAAAGCACATGATCATGCTTATGGGAATCCTTTTGAGCCAGGACAATGTTCAAAAGATCTCATAAGTATACCATGCAATGTATTGCTTTTAACTGTTCAGGAACTTTCCCCCTTGCCTATTTAACTGTTTCATATCTGTTTCATCATCACTCTTCCTATACATTCACACTCATCTATTCTCATTGTCAAAATAGCAAAAAGGATGAAAAACTATATACAGCATAGAACTCCCTCTGAGTACCCTTTTCATGTATAGCACTTTGAAATATGTAATATGTGTCTCACTGAATGAATACACAGAATCTATTTCAAAAAGAAAAAAACAAATCTCAGTTGAAAATCTTGGCTAATCAAGAAAATAGGACCTGCCAAGATCTTTGCATTGCACAGGAAAATTTGAACCTGAGCATAGCTGAAAAGGACAGAGACTATAACATGGCATGTGAATTAGAAATTTTTCCAGAGTCCAGAACATAAATCAACCCTTGTAATATAAGAATTTGTCCACAATTCCATCGTATTCAGTTACTGACATTGCGTCTCTTTTTTTCTGAGTGACTGTCTGCCTGTGTTTCTTTTGTATTTTATTTTACATTTTTGTTTTTATTAGGAAATATTTGCATTACCAAATAATTGCATTCCTTGTGGGTGTTAATACATTATATAACTCATCTCAATATTGTTTTTCATCCCCTTGACTTCCCCATGGGTAGCATTTTTGACATCCATTTTACTTGGTGTCAACTACCACGTATTTTTCCTGCTTCTATCATTTGTATGAATTTCAAACCTTTGTAGGTAATTGACCTGTTGATATACTAATATCTCATTCTGTATTCGTCTTAAATTCAGTCAAAGCACATGTTGCTCCTGCATCTTTTTGTTTCCAAAACCAAAGACAATTAGATCTGTAATGAACAGGCAAAAAAATACAACTGGAAAGACCCTAGTTCTGAGCCCTTTCACATTTTACTTTAATCCCTACACCACACAAGAAATAGCTCATGTATAAAATGGTTATTTTTTCTTTTTTCATTTTTTCCCTGTCATTCTCATCTTCATCTGTCTTGTCACATTTAGTAAAGGATAGTGATTAAAAATATAGCTCATTCCAGCAATGATTTCTTATTTTATTCAGAAGGAAAGCACAAATTTTTATAATGTTTCAAAACACTTGTATAAAATGATTCTTCTTCATTTTCTGAGCCTCTACATTTCTGTTTCCCTACCCCATTTCTCTTTCTCTCCATCTCTCTCTCTCTCTCTCTCTCTCTCTCTCTCTCTCTCTCTCTCTCTCTCTCTCTCTCTCTCTCTCTCTCTCTCTCTCTCTCTCTCTCTCTCTCTCTCTCTCTCTCTCTCTTTCTCAATCTTGCTCTCTCTCTCTCTGTCTCTGTCTCTCTCTCTCCCTCTCTCTCTCTGTCACCTTGGTTATTCTGCCTTGGTTTGACAAGTTTGTTTCTTCTGTGAACCTCTCCTTTCATTGTGACTTTTATTGTTATTTTAGACTTTCATTCATTTATTTCATTTATTTCTACTCTGATCCTGATTTTTTCCTTCCATAATTTGGGGTTGACTTGATTACTTTTAAATTCATCAGATGTATCATTATGTTGTTTATTTAAAATTTCTAGGTAAGTGTAGTTGTTGATTGAGTGTGTCAACTTGAGACATTTAGAGGCTTAACTAAATTGGCTTAGTAATTCTACACCCTAGGATGTAGTAGACTCACTCTAGGGTGGCTCATCACCTTTATGGTATAAAAAGAAGAAGGAAGAACGAATAAATTCCATTCTTTGGAAGAGTTCCAGTCTTCCCCTTCAACTTGGACATTGTCTCCTGGCTTCCAGTGTAGACTCTTCAGCTTTCTGATACTCTTCAGCCTTCCAGGGTAGACCTTTAGGCCTTCTGTCGCAGACCCATCAGTCTGCTGGTGCGGACTTGCACAGAACCCTGGGGTGAACTCCAGACCTAAGATTCCATCCTTCAGCCTCCAGTGTGCAGATACCCTCTGCACACTTCCTCATCCAACTCTTTGCCTGGCCTTTGTAAGCCAATCTTGTAATTTCTTATACATTTGCGTATCTCGTGTTATATCTGTTTTCTCTAGTAAAACCCTAATATAGTAAGAATTTATTACTATAAATTTTGGCTTTATTACTTACCTCTTATACTGCATTCCATAAATTTTGCTGTGCAAAACATCACTTTCATTTGTTTGAAGTAATTTTAAAAATTTTCTGTCTGACTTGTTCAATTACTCACTGCTTATTTTAAAATGTGTTTTTTCAATCTTCATGCCATTGTATAACTTCTAAACTTTATTTTTGCTGTTTATTTCTGGCTTTATTCTATTGCAACTACAAAAAGTACAAGATACTGCTTCAATTTTTAAAAATTTCTTAAGATTTTATTTGTGGAACAATATATTGTACTTTTTAGAGAAAGTGGGTCACACAGGGTCATTTCCCATGGTGACAAGGCATGAAACAGCAGATGTGTAAACAAACTGATTTAAAATATACAAAGAAAAGAAAGTACAAATCCCATTAGACAGAGAGGAATCTGGAGCAGGATACCTAGGAAAGCTCTTTGTCTAGGAATTTTTAATGGGTGAACAAGGACCTTGGGCCGTTGTGAAGAGATATGATCTCTACCTTACAGACTACTACATACATTTCAGAGAGAGTGCAATCTCTGAAGGGATCACACAGTGCCCACTCAGGGTTTATGAATGCTTTAACCAATGGCCTGCCATGTTTTACTCATGCTCTGGGGAGATTCCTGACAGCCACAAGACACTGGTAGATGTTATGTAAGGTGGCTGGAAGGTGATGACTCAGCAGACTACATTTTGGGCTTGGAGACTCCCCTGTGGAGCGATTGTCCTGAAGGCCTGGGAGTATCCTAATTCCCATATCAAAATGTCCATGTATTGATAAAAGTAATCTGTATTCAAGTGTTGGAACTAATGCCCACACATGTGTTATATCCTTTTGACCTGAACTTTAGTTTAATTCTGATATTTCTTTGCTGATCTTTTGTCTGAATGATCTTTCCATTGGTAAGCATGGGCAATTGAAATCGGCTGCTGCCACCTTATTACAGATGATCTCTCCGTTTTGGTCTAAAACTGTTTTATAAAATTACGTGTTACAACATTACGCACATAAACACATATAGTCTGTATATCTTCCTGATGAATTGGTCACTTCATCATTATAAAGTGACTTTGCTTGTTTCTTACTGATTTTGTGATAAAGTTTGTTTTGTCAGTTATCAGCATCACAGCTAATATTTGCTTAGCATCCCATTTGTTGGAATATTGTTTTCTATCCTTTCACTTTTAGTCATGAGGTGAATTTCTATAGGCAGCATATTGTTGGCACTTGTTTTTAATCAACTCTGTTAGTTAGCATCTTCTACTTGGAGATTAAAAAATGATTTACACTTAGTGTTCTTATTAAAAGATACAAACTTAGGCCGATCAGTTTGCTCATTTTCTTTATTCTTTATTCATGCCTCTGTCTCTTATTCATCTTTGTAGCTTAGTGGCTATTGTACTGCTATTGCTTGATTCTGTGTGTATGTGCATGGATGCGTGTAGGTATGTGTCTACTCTTCTAGTGGAATATACACCTTCACAAACTTTTATGACTGTAATTACCTTTCTTTCATTTCTGATTGTATAACTCTCTGAATCCTACTTTTAAGACTTGTATAGTTTTGAGAAACTCCTTAAGTTTTTGCTTATTTTAGAGGTCTATAACTTTTGAAAGATAGACTTTCTTGGTGTTATAGTGTGGTCAGATGGCTCCCACTTAAACCTCATGTAATCTTGTACTGGGCTGAGTCTGGCATTCGTGATTGAATTGTTGTCTGATGCTGGGATTGATGGTGTGAGTGCTGCACCCACCCAGGGGTGGAACCCACATACAGTGTAATGGCTAGAAGGCATGTCTTCTCTCTTTTGCTGGTTCATGCCTTGCTGTTTTGCAGCCACCATGAATGGCTACCCCGCTATGCCACACTGCCTTGGAGCCAAATGAGTATGGACTGAAATCCCCAAGAACTGTAAGAAATAGACCTTTCCTTCCCTAATTTTGGGCATCAGGTATTTTGTCTCAGCAATGAGAAAAAAGTAACTAAGACACTTGGTGTAGTAATCTTGGCTAACAGTCATTTTGTTTCAGGACTTGAAATACAACATTGCATGCCCTAATTGTGCACTGAGTTTATTTTGAAAAATCTGCTCTTTTCCTTGAATATGTCTTAGAAAATTTCCAGATTTTAAGCATCTTTCTTTGTCAGTTTGACTGTACTACATTGTTTTTGTACTTGAAGATTTTTATTAGTATATGTTTTCAATACATAATTACATTCCTTATGGGAGTTAGTATGTACACATGGTACATCTTGATTCTTTTATTAATCTTTTCCCCTCTCTCTTCCCTTACTTTATCCCTTGAGCTCTTTCCCATATGAAAAAGATTATCTCTTTATATCTTATTATTTATCCTTTATTTTGTTCTTTATCTATTTGTATGAAACTTTCTTACATAAGTGAAAGAGTATGCTATTTTAACTCGTGTATCTGGTTTATTTCACTTACTATTTTGTTCTCAAAGTGCATTCATTTTCCTATAAGTGACTCTAATTTTTCCTTCTTTGTGGCAAAGTAGTATGCCAGGGTGTCTGCACTATATACTGGTGAGGATCTTTTCTAACCATATCTATTTAAGTTTATATTAACTTCTTGTCTATGGATATCTTCATCTATCCTAAGAACATGGAATTTTTCTGTTATTATTTTCTTGAATAGGCTTTTGAGATTCCTTTTTTATATTTTTATCCATTCTCCTTCAGTTATGCCCCATGATATGAATAATAGATCACCATATAGTATCCCAATGATCTCAATATCCTCTTCATTCTTTTCTTTTGTTGTTCTCTGAGCATATTTCAAAAATCTACCTTCAAAGGCCAACATTTTTTAATTTGTTTGTTTGAAACAGTGTCTCACTATATAGTCTAGGCTGTCCTTAAACTCACAGCAGTCCTCCTGACCCTGCCTCCTGAGTACTACAATTGCAGGCCTGTGCCTCACGTCCAGCTTCAAGATCCAGAATTAGTTCTTATGCTTGATCTGGTCCGTTTCTGAAGCTTTTCCCTGAGCTCTTTTATTGGACTTATTTAGCTCTTTATTCCCATGGTTTGCTTCTGTTGGCTCATTTTCAATATTTCTATGTCTTCACAGAATTTTTTATTCATACACTGTAATATCTTTATAATTTAATTTAAGGATGTATCTTTATTCTCTTCAATTACACTGTCTTTTAAAAATATTCTTTTGAATTCTTTATCATATATTTCACCCATTTCAGTATCATTGCTAACTGTTGCTAGAGTTATAACCTTTAGAAAGTATTGCATTATCTTGCTTTTAAAATATTTCTTCTGTTCCTCTGTTGAAATTTGTCCAACTAGGAATAGATTGATATCTCTACCAATGTTATGGAATGTATATTTCATTATTTTTCTAGAACCTGTGTCTTTGGGTATTGTTTAGTTATTCAACGTTGAGTTTATATAGCTGAGCACTATAGTATAATTTCAATGTAGTTTCTTTGGCTGTGATTAGGGAGTTTGAACACAGTGTATACTGTATTGGAATCACAGAAACACTCTTTGTTTTACTTTTTATTTAAGAGAAAAAAAGAGAAACATATAAGAAAGACAAAAAACAAAAGAGACAAACAAACCACTAGAGTAAATGCACAACAGTAACATTACAGGTCTACAAAACAGGATGATAGAAACTTGACAATGGTTGCATTATTGAGTTTCATTATCTTCAAAATGGTTGTTTATATTAACAGATACAGACATGTAAAATTGATCTAATCATAAGAGTATTAACTGCTCTTTCTCAATAAATAATACATTCAGCAGTATGTTTGTTTTAGTCATCTTACATTTACATATACACAGATTTATATCTTTTCCTTTTCCCTTCCCTCTTTCCCCCTTTTCCCTTCCCAATTACTTTTGCTTTTCGAGCTGTTCTTTACCCTTACATAGTATTTATTATAGATTTTGGATCATATATACTTTTTTAGATTCTTACACTAGGGAGAAAATACGGTATTTACACATGTGGGTTTGATTTATCTCACTTATGAGTATGGTCTCAAGTCATGTCCATTTACTTATAAAAGCCACAATGCAATCTTTCTTAATAGCTGAGTATGCCATAAATTAAAACTAGATCCATGCCTATCACCATGCACTAAAATAAAGTCAAAATGGATCAAAGATCTGAATATTAAAACAGAGACACAAAACTTACTAGAAGATAGAGTAGGTAAAAATCTTGATGACATAGGAGTAGGCAGAGAGTTCATGAATAAAAATCAAATTGCATGGGAAACACTTCCCAGAATCAACAACTGGGATCTCATCTTACTAAAAAGTTTTTGCATGTCAAAGGAAATCTCCAATAGAGTAAAAAAGAAAACCCACTAACTGGGAAAATATCTTAGCCAATTGTCCATCAGACAAAGGACTTCTATCTAAAACATATAAAAAATTAAAAGAAATCAGGCCCCTAAAATTCAAAGACCCAATCCAAAAATGAACATTTCAGATGAATACACACTTCTCAGAGAAAGAAATACAAATGGCAAATAAATATATGAAAAAATGTTCAACAACAATGGTCATTCAGGAAATGCAAATTTAGACAACACTGAGATTCCATCTCACTCCAGAAAGAATGGCCAAGATTAAAAAATCAAGCAACAACAAATGCTGGAAGGGCTGTGGGGAAAAAGGAACTCTTCTCCACTGTTGGTGGGAGTGTAGACTGGTGCAACCACTGTGGAAGCCAGTGTGGAGATTCCTCAAGAAGCTAGGATTAGAGATCCCATTCAATTCAGCTATCCCACTTCTGGGCATTTTCCCAGAAGAATTGAAAATGTCATACCACAGTGATATTTGTGCACCCATTTATAGCAACCCAATTTGTAATAGCTAGATCTTGGAAACAACCCAAGAGACCATCAATCAAACAATGGATAAAAAAGATGTGGTATTTTTATACAGAAACACTCTTTGAATTGTACAAGAGTAGGTACATGCCGTCTGTTCTTTTCAGTGTGATGCATACAGAAAAGTGTGTAGCTTGTACCCTGTGGGGTTACTCCTACTGTGTCCCTTACTGATTGATGAGAATTTTCTCAGGTGCTGTTGATTTGTCTCTTACTTGTTAGAGCCTTAGGCACTGCTACAACAGTAGTGGTGAGGAGCTGAAACACTTTTCTGACTGGACATTAGTTTAGCCCCAGGTGCTTCACAGAACCACAGAACCACATCTGTGATACACATGCTGTTATGGATTAAAAACTAGTGATCAACTTAGCACCAACTAAATTAATTCAGCTGGTGTTGAGTAAAGATGGCCCACCTGAAGAAAGTTACCAGCATAAATAGAGACATGGAGAAGAAGAGCGAGGCATTGTGGGTTCTTTCAAGAGTTACTGTTTCAAGCTGGTGATTCTCCTGGAGGTGCTTGTCATGCTGGCTTCCTCAATATGGATTCGGCCATTATCATCGGAGGAGCTCAGGACCTCATCAATGAGAGTGGCTGTGGTTCACGTTGCAGGAGCTCTGCTCCTCACATTGTGCATCGCTTCCTGGCTCCAGAGGGGAAGCTGTGTGCTGGAGAAGCTTGTCATGCTGGGCTTCCTGACATATGATCGACTGTTCTCATCTTTAAGGAGGGTGGGACCTCGTTGCGGCTGAGGATGGCTGTGGTACTCTTCAGGGCAGCCCGGCTTCTTCCTTTGAGTGTGACTTCTTGGCTCCCATGTAGAACCCTCAACCCACTGCACAGCTCCTTCACCCCACTGGCATAGACTTTCTAATTCCACTGCTGACCTTTGGCCTTCCCAGCACAGAACTGTAAAATATACTGGTGTGAGTCCTTATTGTGGGTTCTTAGATTTCCAGTTGGATTTGTGGGAGGCATTGTCATGCATTTTGGGTCTTTAGCTGGACTCTTGCAAGGCATTGCTGTGGGATCCAGTTCTTTTGCTAAATATCCTGGGTCTTAGTGTTGTGGACAGATTTTCCTGCACCTTCTTGTGTTTAACTCTGGGTGACTATTATAAAACAGTATTACATATCTTGTGTCCTTTATGCAGTTGTTTTCCCTGTAACCACAGACTATAGCACATGCTGACTCTTGTTTGCAGTTCCAGTACACTGATACCTCTGGGGCTGCACACACCACTGCTACTATACCAGGAGCTTTATAGAGTTGGGTTTTCTTTCATTAGTTTGTGTGTCTTCCCACTTAAGAATCCCTCAGCAGTGCATACTTGGGGATGGATCATAAATCGAGGCTTTACTTCTCTGATATTTTCAACTGCAGCATACTCCTGTCTGTGGGTGAGGAATGTGACGATCCACAGAACTGCTTTTCACCTTGTTTCTGATGAGTTTCCATGCAAGGTACTGATTAGAGGCATAGTCAGACTCTTATGAGTAACTACCTTCAGTCCTTGGACCCTTGTAAGCCACACAAGACTAGTCACATCCCTTGTTTGAAAGGCAGATTCCTCATCACTCCCCAGTTCTTGAAGGTGATGCCCTTCATGTTGCAACAGCATTTCTCTACTGCATAACAGTCTTAGGAAGCTTATTCCAGAGTCACTCTACTGAGCCCCATTTGGTTGATGAGGCAGCTACTTGCTGAACTAGGCAGTGGAACATCTGTGGGGGTCCCATGGGAGGGGCACCCTCTAGAGAGGAGGTTCTTCAGAAGGTCTTAACCTCTGGGTCTGCCTAAATATAGACAGTAGATCCTGTCTCAAGATAGATCTTGGATACAGTTTCCCGTGGCGTTTTCTGTGAGATGATGCAAACTATTTTTCCAAAACCAGGCTACTATGAAGATTTCAGGTTTTTTCTTTTCTTTTTTCTTTTTTTTAAAGACTATTTAGACGACAAGTCTCAGGTTTGTGAAACTTTCTAAAACTTAGAATCACCATTATCTGCACTGTCAGAATTTTCTGGGACTACCTCTTTCAACTAACATAGGGATAATTTTGCTCTTTTGCCTCTAGAGCCAGAATAGAAGATTCCAGGACATTTTGTTTCTTTTATTGTGCTGTTGCTTCAGGATTCCAGACTTCACTAGTTTTCCATGTTTCTCTCGATAATTTCCAATGTTGTCCTGTGATAATTTACCTCAGTATTCAGTTATACCCCATTGTTTTGATTCCTTTTTGTGGAGAAGCGAGTGAATACTGGGTGCCTCTGTTTCTCCATTTTGATCTTCTTCCCACATTGAATCCTTGATTTAAATAATACTTTCCCATGTTTTCCTCCACATTTTTCTACTACAGAAGCTTATGTCCTGTTCCGTAATTGAATTCTTGATAAAATATTTGGTGTCAGTCTTTCTGAGGGCCAATAGCTCAAGTCAGAATATTTCAAATTTTCAAAGTTCTCTCTCTTCTTTTAAAAGGCAAAATAGTTTTACATATCATAATAAAAGTGTCTAGATATAATTTTATTTCTCCATGTTTATACTACAAGACTTTGTCCAAGTTTATTCACGAGAATGCAAAATTTCATTAGAATATAATTATTAAAATATATGTTATCAAGGAGATGTAATACAAGGTTGGTTTATAATAACTTTTGGATTCACTTAGAATCTTAGTTAACTTTTCCTGGAGGTGTTATTTTGTTCTTCTTTTCTTATGTTTACTAAACTTATTTGTCCTGTATTATTTACATTCTAAGGAAAACCTTGATAAACTATCTGGTATTTATGTCTTGATTATTCCAATTTATGCTATAGTAGACATGTTTTCATTAAGAACAGTGTGTTTATGTATACTACTGCATGTATGAATTATGAATCACAGATTTAATGCCTGTTGTATCAATGGCTTGTGAAACGTTATAAGATGTGCTTCATTACAGATGAATTCATAGCAATAAGAATAATATAACTGAAATTAATTTATATAAATGATGAACTAGAACAAGTCTATGTGAACAAGCTTTATTCAAATCTATCTTGCTCAAGTGATACTTTACTGGTAAGAATTACTGCAACTCTTACCCAAATAAAAGTAATATTACTTACCAGCTGGCACAGAGTGGACATAAAGTAGAACACCTTTAGAAAATTAACTATATGATTCAAATAAAAAAACATTTTGCTAAAAATTAGCCATAAATATGCTTGGGAGTATATTTAGCATAAATAGTCTCATCATAAAGTTGCTGGTTGTCTATCGTATGTCACAAAATTTACCAAAAGCAGCTAAATGTTTCATTTCCAATTGCATTCCAGTATTTTGTACTTTTATCCTTCACATATCTGGTTAATGGAAGAAAACAATTTAAGTAAATAAGAAATAGGAGAAAATGGAATTATAATAGTGAACACTCAAATATAGGTGTGACTAGATAGATGAATGAATTATTGTATTGATATAAACAGATAAAAAGATATTAGAAATCTATTTCTCCCAAATACTTAGCTATTTTACACTTTGGGCAAAAAGACATGATAAAATTTTATATCTCCATGTGTAATTGTCTAACTTTTATAATGCCTATTGATTATTTTAATAAATAGTTATATAGGTATAATATACAATACATAACACATGAATATGTAGATTATAACTTCACATAAAGACCCCAGATTCATTGTATTCATAATTTTTTTTTTTATGTGTTTGCCATATAGGAAATTGAAGCTAGCTAACTATTAAATAATTTAGGAAACTTGTTTACTTTTGTGTAATAAAATAAATTTAATAGTCATCTTTCAATATTTCCGTATTATCTTTTCCAATAATTCTTTATAATGCTTTGTATTTAGCCATATTGCCGTGACTTTACAGAGAGCTAAATATATACTGTGTGCTCTCCATTAATTTATGTGCTAGCAGAGATCTTTTCCAACTATTGTAGTATAGTTTTGATGTTAAACTTCTTAGGTTTTTGAAAACCTTTTTATTTAAAAATTTTTGATGGGTCAGGGATATAGCTCAGTGGCGCAGTGCCTGACTGGAAAACACAAGGTGCTAGCTTAAATTTCCAGTATCGAGAAAAAAAATTTTTTGGTGTCTCTTGCAGACATATTACTTATTGGAAATGTGTATTCAGTTGCTTATTTGCACAGTTCTTTAAATAATAATTATACTAAATTTTTGAACACATTTGTAAAATGTTGGTGTATTTAAAACATTCTTTTTCAGTCAGGCGTGGTGGCTCGTGCCTTTAATCCTAGCACTCAGGAGGCTGAGGTAGGACGAGCATTGTGAATTCAAGGCCAGCTAGGACTACAACATGAGGGCAAGGCCAGCCTGAGCTATATAGTGTGGCCCTGTCTTAAAAAACTAGGGCCAGGAATTTGACTCAGTGGCTTAAGTGCCTGTCTGGTAGGTACGAGGTTGTGAGTTAGATCCTGAGTGCCAGAAAAACAAACAAACAAACAAACAAAGATTCTTTTCGTCCTGAAATTTGCTCTTTTCGAAATCAACATTTGGCTATAAGGAATATTTGTAAATTTTTAAATTGGTGTATATTTGCAATACATAGTAGGTATATTTATTTTGGGGAATGGATGATTTCTGTATAATAGTTCTACAACTTTGAAAATATTGGACTATTTTAGATGGAATGCTATATTGTACATGAAATAAATCTTAACTTATTTTGATATTATTGATAACACATAGGAAAACCATTATTTTTATCAGCAAATGTAAGAAAAATTCATTGAATGATTGATTATCTTATATATTTTACATTTTCTTATGTTCCACTAACACAGCCTATTGTTTTGTTTGTGTGCGTGTGTGTGTGGGTAGCGGGAATTGACCTCATACTTGTCAGGACCCCATACTTGCCAGGCAGGCACTGTATCTCTGAGCTATACCCCACTCCCTGTTCTAAGAATGATACGTTTCTATTTTATATAAACACTGTAGTTTTAAAATCTTAAGTAGAGAAGATTTAGCAAATAATGTTAAAATGTAATAATAGCAGAAATTGTTTATATTATACTGATTTGGGATAAAAATATGCATAATCATCATATTTTCAGTATTGTGGCAACTGTTGATTATTTATACATATACCGAGGTTCACTATAATAAATCTGATATTTAATATATTTAATGATTGATATAATCATATAATGCAGCATGAAACTAAATATTTAAAACTGCTAAAGTGTTCTCATTTGGTATCTGTCTTAGTTACATTTCTCTCATGGCTGGGACAAAATACTTGACATCCAAAGTTAAAGGAGGAAAAGTTTATTTAGCTCACAGTTTGTAGAGGTTTCAATCCATAATCTTCTAGCTTCAAGGCAGGGTGATAAATGACAGAGGGCCAAAAGTTTACAGTGGTGGAAGACAGCAGATATAAGAAGAGAAGAGGGTAGAGCAAATTTTTCTGTCCCTTGCATTGCTTGCAGGCTACCCACCCTAGGGCGCATGTAGCACTCACACCCTTAATCCCAGCATTAGACCATAAGGCATTAGACCATGAGTTACAAACTCTAGATTCAGTCATCTCCTAAATGCCCACAAATCAAGACCAAATGAGGATTTCAGGGGCCATTAAGACACAAACCATATCCGCCTCTAAAAACAAAATAATTTAGTGTATATATTTCAAATATTTCTACAAAATTCATTTAACATAACTGGTTCATCAGAATATTCTAAAAATTTCTAAATTCCTCATTGATTACTAAAAAACCTGACTTGTTATTTTGTTTAACATGGATAGACTCCCCATAAGAAATCTAATCTAATGCACTGCAAACACACATTAATAAAAATAAAAAATGAAAATTAAAAAGTAGAAACAGTGAAAAGTGAAATGATGTAAACTATAAACAGCTCCAAAATTTTCTACAGTACACATAATTTGATTCCAAAGATGCTTTCAGGGTATGAGAGTAGGTCTATGTGATTAAAGGGGTAGTGCCATTTGCCAGTAACAGGTGATATCTTCCTGTTAAATTCCATTTATCTTCACCAAAGGACAAAAGAAAATGTGTCTGACACAGGAAAGCGACTCATCCTCACAGATGATAGAGGTCTGAGAAGTTGGGCATATTATTGTATTCTAGGGTTTGTATTTTTAAGATGAAAGACAGAGCCTCAGGTTAATTCTCTCCTGCGATACCTCTGGTTATTGCATAGGAAGCACAGCCTCATATTTAGAGAAATTCTTTTTCAAATATCACAAGTCATTGGTAGATTATCATGCAAGCATCTATATGTCACCATGAACCACACACGTTTTCCAGAAGCAACCTGAACCAAATCAACCTATTACCCTGAACTTTTTTTGTTGTTGAGGATTTACAGATTTCCTTCTTTCAACTTGGTGTGGCAGTCTCCCTGTCTTCCCAAATACTTTACTTTGCATCTGACAAAACTCCATCAAAATAAATACATAGCCATAGAAAAATCACTAGATTCAGTGTCAACTCCTCCAAACAATTTAGACTTCTTTAGATGTGAATTGTTAAACTTATTTCTGAAATCACAAAGATAGCAGTAATATTAATACTCTTTCTATGAACTGACACAAAAATATGCTAGTATTTCTATTAGATTATATGTTTGAATGTTGTTGCCTCTACAAATAGAGTACCAGCTTTTGTGTTTTAAGTATTCAGAGTTTATCCAACATTTTACTAGGTATTTTATATTGTATGTAATTAATACCTTTTTCAATATAAATTTTTGAATATATGTTTTTCAATTTTAACATCTGAATAATAAACTGATAGATTATAATTCATTGTACTCATGGAATACAACCTTTATAATCATGGTACATCCTTCATTAAATGTTTTAAATATTTAGTATTTATAATACTAAATATATATGTATTACAAATACGTTTTGGTAGATAAATACATATCTTTTCTGCTTCCTTCCCTTCTTCCTTTCCTCTGTTTATATTAATTTAAGAATTTTGAATACAGTTAAGAATAAATCATACTTTGGTATAAGTTGAGAAATTGATACATTTTACATAATTTTGGTGCTTTCTGGAAAAATATGTGCATAGAATGATTCTGTCTTTCAAAATTTGATGCTTTGCATGATGGAAATATATTAATAATTTATCTTTCTAAATTTCAAGGTAAATTGATTATATATAAATTATTCATATTTATGAATTTTTAAATATTTTATACTTGCTTTCTTTGATAGTCAAGATTTGGCCATAAGAAAATGTGATGGTTATTAATGCTGTGTGCTTGTGTGTGTATGTGTGTGTGTGTGCATGTGATATGAGAGGGGCTAGTAGTTACAGTGAATTGCAAAGAGGAATGTCTGGAAATAAATTGAGTAGAGTACAAAATAATTAAAATTTAGTAAAAGAAGTTTATTTCCTTGTAGACAGACTCAGATGTCCATTGGGTCTTCTCACCTTGTTATTTACAGTGTGGGTTTCCTGAAGAAGCCAGAGCTACTCATTACAGAATTGCAGTACACACCTGTCACAGGACTCAGAGACACTGAAGGAGGATTAAAAAAAAAAAAAAGAACAAAAAACAGGTGGTGCACTTGGTGTTTTGGCCACTAACACCAATAAGGTGAGATAGCATGTAAGAGACAAGTTATGCGGAGGGCAGAATGGCTAGAGGTTCACTTTCAGTTCTAAATCTCCCAAAAAGAATATTTCTCGTGAATCCCAAT
Organism: Dasyprocta punctata; assembly: GCA_004363535.1. NCBI lineage: Eukaryota > Metazoa > Chordata > Mammalia > Rodentia > Dasyproctidae > Dasyprocta > Dasyprocta punctata. Next base: position 19,690 of record RJWM01021391.1, read on the forward strand.
GGTTGAAGCTGAAGAGTAGCTTCTTCCTTAGGAGGAAGGAAGCCACACCCACACACACATCTGGATCTCACACATCTGCACTGAAGAACTGGAAGACAGGACTGATTATATAAATGATGTAGACTTGCTGATAGGAGGGAATATTTACTAAAGGACCAGCCAGACTTGTATTTATCACAAAATTAATTGTAATTCCTTGCTATCATTGTTTACATCTGTACAAAAGGAGGAACAAGGATAAAAAAATTAAAGTTCTGCCCCTAACTCCTCCCCCAAATCATGTCCCTTACTTCCTTTCCTACTTCTCCACTCCTTCTGCTCCTCTTCAGTTACCCCACTTGTTCATGTAGTCAGCTTCCTATGGAGCACTTTGTGAGGCTGTTTCTTTTGAAAGAAACATTTTTATCCCAGATATCTCTGAGTTCACTGGTTTTAGATATTTTTAGCTGGGGCTTACCTTATACTTAAGCAAAAAGTAAAATTCCTCTCCATCAGTGCTTCCTGATTTCCATCCAAGACTCATTTTTTAAAATTCTTCATACTATTGATAGCCAGCTAACCTAATATATATTTTCCTCATTTATCTTGTCTAATGTCTACCTTATGTCTTTCTTCCCCACAAATAGGGAGCTTAATGAGAGCAGTAGTTTTATTTATTCTTATGCATTGCCGTACTTCAGCATCTATAAGAAGGCACTGGACAAAGGATGTGAATAGAATGTTTTTGTTGTTAAAGGGAACTACGGCTTGATTCTATGTAAAATACAATTCCTAAATGTCAGAAATATCTCAAGAATTGATTAAGTGTACAATCACTTTTATGAAATTAGTAATTGTAAGAGAGTTACAAATTAGGAATGATGAAGGCATGCTCTTGTCACATTGCCTTGTTTATATGAAGAAAGTAGCTAAAATATTTAAACAGATTATCCCAGAAATCTGGAACTAAATAATTGTATATGTGGGTATGCGTGTATGAATGTGTGTGTGTGTGTGTGTGTGTGTGTGTGTGTGTGTGTGGATATGTGGTGAAATTAGGTGTTCTGAAGATTCAGTGCCACATCAGTATCTTGTGAAGAACTTTTAATAAGTTTTGTTATAAGCATCTGACTTTTGTGAATACCTGTACACTTGCAATTTCTTTACATTAATTTTCTTATTTATGCAATATGGATCTTCTTACTAATAATGCAAAGATTTAGTGATGCCACAAATTAGACAAAATTTTAAATGAAGGGTTTGCATGCAGTATTTGAATCAACAGCATATTATTTATGCTTAATTTTCATTACATAATATACAATATTTAGCTGACACTGTGCAAAAGAATGAAAAGTTCGATGCATTGATAATTATGTGTTTTTTGATTTTTGTATCTAATAAATTACCATACATATTGCGTGTGTATTTCAAGCACTTTCTTGAAGCTGTGCATGTGAATATGTGTGCACACACACACGCATAAAAACCTACAGATTAACCAGCATTTTTGCTGTTGTCTAAAACTCACATTTCATCACATATGAATTAGATTATTGCTAGTTGAACCATTTCTCCAAATCTGATGTCTGCTTCCTTAGAGTTAATCCTGAAAGTAGTATCAGGGATAATACTTTTATATGTGTTTATCTATCTACCTATTAGGAACATGAAACAATTTGATGACAGTATTTATGTAACCTTTACCTTTCCAAAATTGAATATTGTGAATTAAACTATGTTAATAGGATGACCACACTGGATTTCACACAACATTGTTTTTACTGAGAGAGAGAGAAAAGTAGTGTTTGTTTAAAACATCTGTATAATAGTAGCTGCAAGAAACAGAACAGTTACAAAATTTCACTCCTTTGCCTGTACAGTATTGCATTAAAATTTTATTGTTTTAAAACAATATCTTTACAGTCATCCTCAAGCTATCTTTTCTCATTTTATAACTAAGGAAAAAAAACTAGCCAAAACAACTGGGAAGAAAAAGTTATTAACTGAGAATGTAATAGTGATCTTTCTATATTTCCTACAGTGACATGTACAATGAAAACAAAATCAATTGTGAGTTGCTAAAGCACAATTGTTCTACAACTCCATAATTTCTGCAGATTTGTTTATTTGTTTTTAGCAGCAAATTCAGTAATGTGTTCTCTGAGAAACAAGAGTGCCAGAGATATAATTAGACTTGAATAAAGTTAGCTTCATGAAATGAGAGTAGTCCAAGGAAAAACTGATAGAAATCAACTTCAACTAGGAAAAAAATACATTTGTGAAGAAAAATGAGAGGAATGAGTCTTATTTCAATAAATCAGTGTAACCTACTAGAAAGGAAGAAAGGAAACAGTATCCAAGATAAACAGAATGCAGTGTAGTATTAAATATACTCCAAACAATAAATTGAATCAGAACTGTTAGTTTGTGCTTTTAGAACCTGAGAGTTTATATGGGGAAAGGTACATCAGGAGATATGACTTCCCAATAACATGGATATAAATTACCTTTACTCTCCAAAAATAAAAACTTCCCACAAGAGAGAAAGTTGTTATTCATTTGTATATGCACTCATATCACAAATTTTTGTTGCGTGCCAGCTGTATGAGAGGCACTAGGCTCTATGCTGTTTCATTCAAAGTACGAGAGGTGCCTCTACCTCTTTGCAAAGCAGGGCAGAGTAAAAGGGAGAGGCGTATGAACCAAACTGAGGAAAATCCTCTATATGTTACAAGTGACCGACTACAAGACACAGGGACCAAAGTCATTACAAGGCAAAAGAAATCAGTTATTTTATCCTGGAGTTAGGTTAAAGACAAAGTAAAAATCCAATCAGAATCTTAAAAGATTACACGGTGACTAGGGGTGGAGGTGCAGCATGCAACACTTACGATATACTACACAATTTAGGGAAACACAGAATTATGACCAGTCTGAATATTTTTTGAGGCACAACGCCTCAAAAAAAAAATTTTTTTTTCTTGAATGTAATTTTCCCACAGTATATAGATACAGATACATCGACAAAGTCTTCTACTAGTCTTTGTAACACAATGTTCGAAAATAAAATTGAACTCAAAAATAAAGAAGGGAAATATCAAAAGTTAAGGAATTAGGATTTCAATCAAACTGTCAAATATTCTTTAATGATCTGGACCTCTAGATATTTAAACTTTTTTGGTGCATAGCTTCTGTCACGGCTACTCAACTCTGCCATTATGAAAATTAAAATGGTTATTCACAAGAAGAAAATGAGTGAGCATGACTGATTCCAACAAATTTAGAAAAACAGGTGAAAGTTAGTTTTGGTCAAGGTGTCATGGTTTGTCAGTCCCTGATTTAGGTTATTGAAAGCAATGAAAATGTTTCACACAAGAATGTGAAATATATATCAGAAGAAAATGGCTATTGTACAAGTGTGAAAATTTACCAGTAATGCAAGAATCCAAGCATGTAGAACACTTAATGTCTAAGACAGTAGCGCAAGATGAAATATCTGCTTGAATCAACGTGGGAGCACTGAAATTGGGCACCATCACATGTGCAAAACATATATGAAAAAGAATACCTATATTATTTAGTGATGAATGGAGATTGAAGTAAGGAGAATTGAAATATAAAAAAGTGTAAATTTAATAACCTAAATGAAATGAAAACCAACGGTGTTTTTCACCAAGAAAATAAATGTAAAAAAGAATAATACTTTGATGAGCTGGCTTGCAACCATTCAGGTAGAGATCCACGCAAGCAGGGTAAAAACAATATTGATGTTCAGAGAAAAGTTTTATCTTCATATTTTGTTGGAGCTGTCTAGTGCTTGCTTGTGACTCTGGAGAGGGGTTTTTGGTTAGAAATGGCACCTTAAGTAATATCAAACATGCCAGTGATTTTTGAAGTAATTTTCCAATGGACTGAAAAATATGTAAGTGAAAAGAATCTATGGACAAGTTTGTAAACATGGATTAAAGTACTCTACGGGCCAGCAAAGAAGGCATGGTAAGGCAAGAGAAGGTGAAGAACAGTGTTTATATAATACAAAATAAATCTTTAGCTTTATAGCAGAAAATGAAATGTTTAAATTGGTTTATGTGTGTATTAAATGTAGCACCTTGAGATTCTTTTTGTAAAAATGATTCTAAAATCTTTGAGAAAAAACAACAGTCTTGGTAGCATATATTTAAGCAACCAATGTAAAAAATTGTTTGCTATTTCACTCATTATTTTAGTGTTAAATCATTTTTAGAATATTGGCTTAAGTATACTGAAGAATTCTGTTTGATTATAAAGTATTTTAAATCATTCATAGTAGAAAAGAATCAATCAAAATATGATTATTTGAAATAACACTACTATTCAAATATATATTTCAATGTTATCATTGAAACAATGACCTTATGGAGGTAAAGTGAAGAAAATAGTATGAAGTAGCAGTTGAAAACTAAGAAAGAGATCCAAAGACATGGAAACAAATATAGCAATAATTCCATCTTACCTGCACTGCCACACAACACCAGAGAACATGTACAATTAAAACAATACCTAATTTTTACTCTTCCAAGTGAGAGAACTTATGTTGAGCACCCTACTAGTGGTTATTTTTGAAATTAATAAAATCATATTTACACCAAAGGGGGCAATAGTTAAGCTAGAGTATGGAACACCTAGGGTAGTGTGCAGTAATTAAGATAATATATACTAAATCCTCTGGAAATAATTCAACTGAGTAACATAGAAAATGAAAAAGGAGAGCAACAACCCCCACTCCCCAAAATGAATTCAGCCCAAATAAGTGAAAACATTGAATGACAAAGTAGTTGTCCTTTAACCATGAAATGGATTATTAATTTCATAAACAGAGGAATTCACCACAAAACAAGTGACACATCACATACATCACTTCATAAAACCTGGATTTCTCAAATTAAAAATACAAGAGTCATCACACAAGTTAAGTATTATAGTAATTTTTCTCCTTTTTTTTTTTTTTTTTTTCCTTTTGGTACCAGGGATTGAACTCACGACCTCGTGCTCACCAGGCAGGAGCTTATGCCGCTGAGCTAAGTTCCCAGCTAATATAGCAACTTTCAAAGCAGAATTTTGTATCAAAAAATTTCATTGAGTTTAAAAAGCATGACCATTGATCCACACTTGAAAGACTAGAGAGCACATGCAAAAGACTACATATTGGTTTACACACACATACCTAACACACACACATACACGTGTGTGTGTGTGTGTGTGTGTGTGTGTGTATTTATATATAAAATCATCAAAAGATGCATTAGGTGAAAAACATGGAAACAAAATGTGTTTCTGACTATAATGCATGAAAAGATGTTAAGATCACATTATACCATATTCTTCACTAATTTAAAATATAGGTAGGTTCATATCAGTTGATTAGAAGAAAATTTATAATGAAGGAAATTATGGTAAAAAAAATCCATTGATTTTTTAATAATTTATTTTCACATATTCAAATAAAGGACATATATGAGGGTATGTCATGTAATTAAATATTGTGAACACTTTTAAGGTATTATATTAATAAAAGGTTTATTAGATAATTGGGCTGTTTGTGATAAGCTATGTGATTTATCTGTCTGGTTTTTAGTTTTACTCTGGACTTTAGGAAAACAAGTCAAAATGCACATGAAATTTCAGTCATAGAATGTATTTATATGTTTGCTTTTTGCTTTTCTTTATGCAACCAGTCATCTTTGTCAAAACATGTATGATAGGTGAACTGAATATTTTTGTGAACATTTTGTACAGTTTGTTTAAAAAATATATATTCTGCAATTTACACTTCCTTTATTTTATCAGTACCAGTGCTCAAGGAACTGAAAGATAATTTGCATTTAAAGAACATAAGGATAAGAACAAATCTTATAACAAAATTTCAATTTTACCAATGCTTTTCCTAATCTCTAAATGTATTTTTTCAAATATTTCATTCCCTTTAAAATAATTTATCAATTTTTGAACACAAATAAAATATTATAAATGTTACTTTTAAGAAAACACAACAAAATGAATAGTAGTTTATCTACTATGAAACGCAGTTAGTAAAATTGCCCACTTTCCAGTATTAGAGATCTTTGTGTTTCTCTCTCCAGTCCCACTTCCTTTCCTCTGTTCAGAAAGTAACTATCATCCCATTTGCTTGTGAACTCTTCCCTTCTCTAACATATGCTTTTATAGTTATTGTCACATTCTTTATTCAAATATTTAACATTTGATTATACATGCAAATTAAATTACAGTTTATTCTGTGCTTTTTAAATTTGCCTAAATTTTTCTTTATCTTTTTTTAAAATTATGTTTATGGTGCATTTTGAATATACATAATGATCATATTCATCACAGGAAATTTGTACCTGTACATGATATGTTTGTTACCCATTTTTTCCCCAATTCCCTCTCCTCCTTTCAGCCCCTATGCTCATTCCTATTTATAAAGCTCATTTTCATTTTATTCCTTTTTTTAGTATCTTTTTTTACCTTTACATTTCCTTCTTTTCCCTTTTCCCCTTCCCTCATTCTTCTTTCCTTTTGCACAATTTCTTCTCATTTCACAGTATCTATTTTATCTTTTGTTCTTTATTTACTCTTTCAGTTCCTATTTTTACAATTTTAATAAATTCATTTTGTTTATCTTAGTATTACTTTGCTTTGTGTTTGCACTTGTAATTTAGAATTTAAGCATACTACTTAAGTTTGATTTGTCATGGTTACTGCCAACTACAAATTAATTAAGTAAGCTGGATATTTTTCTGAGAAAGAAAATCAAGGAGTTAATAAAAATTTAAATGAATAATGCTATTATTGCCCCTATTTTATAGATCTATATGATGTTTTTAACCTCACAAAATACATTATTACTGTTCTTTTCTTACTGTTTTATACTTGTTTTGCCTACAGATTTGTGTCTTTGTTTAAATTCTTTTTGTGTTCTAGACATTCCATCTGAAATCTTCTATCTGACACATGCCCATGGCTTTTTTCATTCTTGAGATTTCATTAGACTCAAATTTATTGAAATTATTGTTGTGGCACTTTTTAGTCTTCAGTATGACTGTAGAGAATTCAGCTCTTAGTCTAAAATTCTTCATATGGAATAACATTTTCCTTCCAGGTGCTATTAAGCTCTTTTTATTTTTGGTGTTCTACTGTTCTCTCAGATGTATCTATATATGGATTATTTCATTTATATTTGTATTTTATTTATCATGTTTGGTATTTCTTTGAAATTCTAGAATTTAAATATATAAGTCTTTGTTTAAGATAGATGTATTATTCATCAATATCACTTTGGAAATCATGCCTGCAAAATATTCTCTCTGCTTTTGTCCTGCCATGCTATCAAACAAGTGATAGAGTTTCTTAGTAGAATTTCAAATGATAAGAAAGATGCTTCATCTTAGCATACGTTATAAAGTTTGAAAAAAAACTATTTTCGCTGTCGTCCTCTGCGTGGTGGAATATTCTTTAGTTCACACTCATGCTTAGAGAAGTGTCACTGGAGTTCTCAGCTTCGGTTGTTGAAACTCCAGACTTTCTGTAAACTCAGATCGTAAACTGCATACTCTGCTTCACGGTAGCAAAAAGTGAAGAACAAAGTCAAGAGGACTCGTCAGATGACTCTGCTTAACCTTACGGCTTCTTGCAACTTTGTTTTTAGCCTTTGAAAAATTAAAAAACAAATCTTTCCATGTCACTGATACCTGTAAGTTGCTTTCCTTTCTCTGTAGTTCCACAGCAGTTTCACTTGTTTTGAAATGGTAACATTAGAGGATATCATTCTTTAGCAGCAGTCAAGATTAGTGTTTCCTTTCCATTACTATTGTACTGAAAGTATAATATGTAAAGTATGTGTCAGTTGTCTGGTATTTGTATTTTTGTAGCATTACCCTAACAGAAGAAATCATTTAAACGTATCACTTTCAAAATTGTCATTCCCCAATACCACCTTAGATGTATTTTCCTGGAAATAACTAGCTTATGTATCACTATTCTAACTGCCTACTAAAAATATGTACTTCCTTTCTGCCTCAGAGACACTCAAACACGAGAAGAAATCTCTGAAACAGTGAGACAAATTAAATCTCTCTTCCTTTAAATTGTGAATATTAGATATTCTTCCCCAATGGTCTGATAGCTGACTAAAACAGACCTCTAATCTCTGACCTCTGTGACTGTGAGAAACCATGTAGGTTTTGCTAATATGTTAATCCGAAACTTGTATATTACTATGGGTACCAAAAAGAAGCTAACTGTATTCGTACAGATATTCTCTGTGAACAAAATTCTAAATAATCCTCTCATTATCTGAAAATATGTCGATTGCACAAATATCCTGTTAATTTTAATAATTCTGTTATTTTTACAACTAATGCATTATATATTCCATATTATCTTCCTTATTTCCTAAATCCAACAACATTTCCTTCTTTCTTCAGTGTGCCACATGTATTCCCATATAATTCTTTTTAACCTTAATTTATACATACTTAGTGCATATGAGCATACTCTACATTGCAATCTTACATGACATAGTAATCTGCCAAACTCACTCAGTTAATTTAATTTATCTCAGTATAGGCACTAAACCATTTCCAAAGAAGAGTTAAGAGTGTCTCAACTTTAATTTTGCAAATTGTTGACTCCACATCTTAGAACATAGAATTTAATTGACAGATTTCAGCATTATGAATTTTTAACAGATTATTGGAGATAGGATTAGTTTTTCTTTTTTTCAAATATTGTGTTTCTTCTGGCACTATCATTGTCTTAAGCTAAATATTTCTCTTAAAACTTTGATAAGGATCAAAGTCTCATTACCGTTAATTTTTTTTATACATATATATAGGGGTGGGAATGTAGCTCTTTGGCAAAGCGCCTGCCTGGCAAGTGTGAGGCTATGAGTTCAATTCCTACTACCCCCAAAAAATAAATAAATAAATAATATATATTTATACATATGCAATTTATAAATAATGTGCACAATTTGTGAAGAAAATCCTACTGTGTTTATGTATTTGAAGCTTTAAATATTTAAACACTAAAATTGAATCTGAATGGCAAAAAATACAAATAATTATTTTTTATTATTTTGAATAACTAATTTTTTACATTTAACAAGTCTATTTTTATTTATAGAAATTTAATTCTGGGTTATCATATATTCTTTAATGGTGCTGGCTGTACAACTATTTCTCAAAAATCTTTCAATTGCATAGTAAATATTTCTTGATTTTTAAGGTTTTAAAAGATGTATATGAGATAAATGAGGTTCAAACAAATTAATTAAACATTGTCACAGACGTTTAGGGAGAAGTGAAAAACTTAGTGTGCCAGTATTCCAACTACTGCTCTTTTTCTCTGTTGGACACCAAGATATTTCATGTATCAATACATATTTGTGTGAATCTGTAGCATGTTTAGCACTGTTCTGAAAGGTAAGTAGTGCTTAGATTATTTATTGCTACCATAGTTTATTTAGTTGTGCTTCACGATTTTATAAATTTATAGTTTCATTTTCTTTGTCAAGGTCCTGTATCCAATTCACTTCTGAAAATGCCAATTTAAGAGGACTCCTTCACAACACTTTGTGAGAGAGAAAGGATCTTTTGTTTCGTGTGTGTGAAACTGACCAAGATTTAAAGTGAGAGTGAGTATAATCTCTGCTCAGCCTCCTCTACTTCATTTTGTATTTTTCTTGCTTACTGTTAATGTACTCTGCATGGTCATTTGACCAAAATCCAGGGCACTGTAGCATTTTTATGCCTCAGGCATTCCAATTACTCTTCTAAGTCCTAATAGCTAATAAGTAAAAGCAAAAATTATTTTCATATCAATACATTTTGATAGACTGCAAGAATTAAAAGAGAATAGAGAATACTTCTGTTTCAGAAAGATCATTCAAAGAGTATTTAAATGATAGATAAATTGAATCATTGGTGATTGTTAAGGTTTATTAAGTTATATTTTATATCTGTTGTATCTTTGCTTAAGTGGTTGTTTTATAGAATTTCATGGGTATGGAAGTACTATTTTTTTCAAATTAAGACACTAGGGGACTCAGCAGGCTAAGATGTGGGCTGAGGGATGGAACACTTTACCTTTCCTCACTTTCTCATATTAGAACTTGCCCCATCTCCAGACACATCCATAACTATATGCATCACACACACACACACACACACACACACACACACAGCGTGTGTTCCATAAAAGCCAAAAGAGTCAGAGCATGTTATATATATATATATATTTTTTTCTTTTTTTGGCTTCTGGGGACAGTTTCAAATCTATTGAACTCTGCTGGTTTTTGAAGATGCTGTTCGTTCATTCCAGATTCAAGCCTGGGAAGGGAAAGTGATCATCAGTTATAAAATCTGTTCACTAATCCCTGAGTGACAGCTTACAGGAAGTTGAACTTGACTTAAAAGTCACAAATAAAACCATAACCAATTTTTTTCTGGTTTGACATGTCTTTGTGCTTGGATTACGATGTGCTACATCATTTCCTGATGTGAGAGTGATAAAATTATCATTAATATTAAAGAATATTTTTATTTCTACAAAAAATGAGACATATGGATGATTTCATATATGTCTCTGAATTTTACATTAGAAAATTACACCTTCTATGTAAATTATGTGATGTAAAACTACTCACATGACTGAAAACATCTGATGTGTGAGATTCAGTCATGGACTGCCATCCTGTATATATGCTTAATCTGTCTAGTGGCCACCCATTATTTTCAGACTCTGAAGCTCTGTTTGAGATGCTACATACTGCCAAAAGGGTAATGTCACTTGAATGTAAAATAAATGTGACATCTTTGATTATTGCATGTGTATTTTTTCTGACTGCTGCTGCTACCGAGTTGTTAGTATCACTGATGCATTGGTTTATGTTTGTGAGAAGAAAATAATATAGAATTGCATTTGTTTTTAGTAATATACCTTTAAACATGCTACTTTTATAAATTTCACATGAAGTCTAATTTTATTATTTGCTATTGTATTTACAAAGTGACTCCACATATCTTCATAATAGATGCATGAGTTAGTTATTACCCAAAGACTGCTGTGAGTCCTAGTGAATATTTCAGTCATAGTCAAAAGCTGCAGTAGATACAGAAAACTTGACATACAGAGAAAGAAATAGAGAAATCCACAGCCATCACCTACCAAAAAGCACATGCTACTTAATTGTCACTGTTTGAGGCTTGAACTGAGCCCCAATTCCTAAATCAGTTAGGATGGATTTGTTCTAATAAGTGACATAAGGCTACCACATCCCCAAGACAGGTGACTCATGGGCCTTTTTTGTTTAACTTTGATCAACATTGCCAAATAAATAAATAAATAAATAAATACGTGATTACAGAGTATTTTCCCTAAAATAAACAGTGGTCACTTGGTAATTAGACAGGAAAAGAAATTTTGCTTATCGACGTTATTTCATGATGACTAAACGCACCAGTTTTTAATTAAAGTTTGCTACAGTCATAGTTTCTTTAGTTCATAAATGGCACTTGCTGCCGGAATATAGGCCGGAAGGGAGTGCTTGGGCTTGTTCTCATCCAAACATACAGGGTGAAGAGTCGGGATGAAATCTAAGAGAAGGAAATAAAGAAGAGAGTCACATATAAGCATGTGAATCGAGTAAGAAAACCAGTGGAGGAGAGGGGGCAGCAGGATGAGCAGACTCAACACTCAGCAGAGATCCTTGTAAATACAAGACCCAGTACAGGTAAATAACTGCAAATACACTCATAAATATGAGCCTGTCATAACATTCTTTTTTTTTTTTTTTTTTTTTTCCTTTTTAATTTTCCCTTTCTCTTTCTCCTGTCTCTCCAGCCTGGCTTTATCTACCCCCTCTCTCTTTCAGTTTGCTTTAGGAATTACATGAGCTAAACTGAAATTATTAGTATTAATTAATTATTTATTTATTTATTGCTGATGTCTGGGTAAGGGAAGGGAGTAGTCTTTAAATGAATGGTATTGAAAGTGAACAGATAGCATTTGCTTAATTTGTTTAACATAGCAAAACTGACTCTGGTAGAATCTTAGCTTTTGAAAACTGCACCCTTAGTTCATAGTGCTTTAATCCACTTCAACAAAATATGATAACGCTGAATATTTGACCCCCATGATTTTTTTATTCTAAATCATAATGTTAATGTACCACACAATGGCATTCTTAAAATAATTATGAAAATGTTGGTTAATTTTGATAGCTCCAAACAACAAAACTCTTTTCACTTCACCCACAGCACTCATTTGGAGGGTATTATGTGTATGTGATTGTGCGTGAGTGAGTTTGTGTGTGTATATTTGTGTTCATATTATGCTTATTTTTGACATGTATCTTTATTTATATTCAATGGATAATAATATTTTTATGAGAATATGCAAAAGACAGATGTTGGTAAAATCAGTACAAAAATTCAGTGAGGCAGGAAAATAAACTTTATTCATCAATACCATTTCATGGCGACCAAAAACACCACTTCTACATTAAATTTTGCTGGAGTCATAGGATCTTTAGTTCATAAAAGGGGCCTACTGCTGCTATATGAGCAGGTGAGGAGTACTTGGGCATGCTCTAGTCCAGACATATAGGGGTGCACATAAGTATTGATATGAATAAAGTGTTCTCTTGTTAAAAATGTTTTAAAGCTACCACTTGAGTTGAGTCCATGAAATTATATTTGGGTATTTTATTGTAATCTTTTCTTGCTTTATCGGTATGCTGTCAAGACATCTGCAATTTATTAGATAGTTTAGGCTTGATATGCAATAAAAAAAATTGTTTCAAATTGCCTGAGACAGTGAGCATTCCCATTCAGAAGCATTTAAAATTAAAGAAAGGGAGGCAACCACTATTTGTGCCAATTTATGTCATTTTAATTTTTAAAGAGTTACATGAAGAACTTCAGGTAGAAAGATTTGGATGTAAAGTTAGTTGCTTTATGTTTTGCAAAGCAATGCAAAAGTAAAACAGAAACTAAAACCCTAATCCAAATGCTCCCTACTCTTCTTACTTCACTTAGGTTTTCTCTTATGTTAACACACTGCATTCTCTCAACTGTAGTATCTATGAAAAGGCTATGAATATAATATTCATTTTAGTGAAGAGAAAGCTGAAATATATAAATTTTAGGTAACCTATTTAAAGTCGTCCAGCTAATGATTGTTGGATCTAGGATTTTAAGACAGTGAACTATGTTTTTTATGATTCTTTGTTTTTTACTTTGGTGTTATGTATAATCTGAATTCAGAAAACGTCGTTACGTCAGCAACTGACACACTTTGAAGGGCATAACAGCGAACACGAGAAGTGGCCTCAAATACTTTCCTTTGTAAAGCTTTAAAATTTTATATTGAATTAATTTAGGGTATCAAAAGGGTTTATAACCAGCAGGTGAAATGATACTCATTAATTTTATATTAAAATTAAGTATGTGTAGTTACATCATGTCATACATACTGTATATACACATGTACTAATTTTACACACAAATGTGTAAATGAAGACATCAATATACCTTAAGTGTGACTTAAGTATATTTAGGCTGAAGTCCTGAATGACAGTTTTTTCTTTAGGCCTCATTACACTTTAAATATTTTAGTGTGTCAGTTCATTGAAAATAGTGACAATACATCACTAACATTTTAGATGTAAAAGAATTATGTACAAATTTAAAGCAACGAATACTTTAAACATGATCTGAATATCTTCATGTTAGAACTTAATATTTCAAACTTCTGGGAAATGAATGAAGAAGAACTGAATTTCATTAGTGACTGCTGAATGCTCATGCATACATGCATATGTAACCAAACCGCAAGGTGTCAAGGGAGATAATAAGGAAATTAGATCCGCTACAGCCAATAGGCTGAAATGTACCCTTTAAGAAAATCTCCAAGGAAAATGTTTCACATCACAATAAGCAGACTCAGTATCCCTCTTCCATTTAACGTTGAAAATCATATCCACTCCTCTATCCAGCAGTTCATCAACATTAGATTATGTTTTGGTTACTTTTCTCTTCCTTGCTGGGACAAAACACCTGCCTCCCAATATTAAGGAAAGAAAGGTTTATTTAGCTCATAGTTTGTGGAAATTCCAGTCTGTAATCAGCTGGCTCCAAGACTGGGTGACATGGCACTGGGGCAACACTTCAAGTGACAGAAGACAGCAAAGCAACAAGAGCAAAAGGGCCGGGGGCAAGCCTCTTTTCCTCCCTTATATTGTAAGCGGCCTATGCCCCTAAGGTGGGTGTAGCATTCACACCATTTGTGAACCTTCCTCTTGCACAGGCAGAGGATGTTACAAAGTAAGGACTCTGGCCCTCTGCTGGATCACTTAGTTAAATTTCTAACCTTCTCAAATTGACACAATGAGCAACATCCTAGAGGGGTAACAGCTTGTCCTCTACACCACAAGATGTAGAGCTGCTGAGTCATTTAGTTAAGCTTCTAGATTTCTCAAGTTGACACAATGTTTCAACCATAATAGATATTACTGTGGTTATTAGTATTTACTACTAATACAAATAGTTACTAGCAAAAATTTAAAAACATGTAATTCCAAAACAAAAATTTGCGGATGAGAAGGGTGGCCTAAAAATCAATTTCGCATAAAATGTCATTAGTTAACAAATATACTGTAAAGTTAGTCTACTTGTACTTACATAAGTTAGATAGAATATAAACATATACATAAATTTTAAAAAATAGGAAGTTGACTTATCCCTATGGTAGGTAAGAGAAAAGACTTCTCCCTTTCTTTTCGTACAGCACTTCTTTAGAAAGTTTTTACTTTTAAGTTCATTTTCTATCTTTGGGAAATATATGAAAATATTTCTCTAAAATTATGTAAGCTTCTGGGCATTTTAAAACCTGGAATGTCTTGCCTCATAAAAGGGATCCCTATCTTTGAAAAACAAACGTAAAGGAAGATAGTCCTCGTCTGTTACTTCTGGAGGGTAGGAGTTTAACTTCTGTAGCTTCTCCATCCCAGGTTGCCTAAGGACCGACTGCCACAAGGATGCGAAGAGGTTATTCATTCCATTGGATTAAGGTAATTAGCACCCACACAGGGTCACCTCAGTTACCAGCTGAATGTGGGATCAGTCTCATGTGACAAATGGTGATGCCAGTCCTCTTACTTGAGCACTAGTTATTGTTTATCTCTAGAACACATGTGTAGTGAGTTGTGTCTGCTCAGCTATATGAAAGAATGAGATTTCTTTTCTGTCTTTGCAGTCTCAGCAGATTGCCTGTGTGGCACATCACGTTCTGGTTTAATGCCTGTTCAATAAGAGGAATTGTTTTCCTTTACTTCTATATTTGTGAAGATATTTTCTGGATTGGGAGCAAATTTTATTATTAATTGTATTTCCTCCACAGGGATCATCTCATAAAAATGGAAAATTCACTGTTCCTTATTTGATACAGACATCATAAATATAAATCCAGTGTAATGTACTGAATACAAATTATAACTGAATTGTATTCATGCTTAGTTCTAGGACTTTATTCTTTGTGGGGAGCCACATAAAAGGTCACCTTGGGCATGTGGGACGCAGCAACTGTAGGCCAGACGGAGTGTAAGCGAGGCCTTGGGGAAGGAGCAAAGCCTGAGCTAGATTACCCCTCCCATCGAGTAAGCCAAGATGGCGACCATATCCTGCTTCCGCATATTACACAACCCCACCCCAGATGATGTATCGCTGACGCT
>RJWM01021392.1:0-35486 GCA_004363535.1 Dasyprocta punctata
ACTGGCTCACTTTTCTGGCCTGTGACTTTACTGCGTTTTTGACATGTCATATTGTCCAGTTGTTGTGATGGTGACAGTTCACTCAGTCATTGTCAGGAGGACCTGCTCCCCTCTCAGTATCACGTTGCTGGCCTCGGTCTCCTGCTTTATCCTCTGCACTGACAGCTTAAGCCGGGAAACACTTCTAAAGGCAGATTTTATGTGACATTAACAAGTACTGTCCTCATCTCTACAATGAAGACAGTTGTCAGAATTTCGGGACATTTTCTAAGCCTGAATTTTATAAGCTTGTGACTTGATTAGTTGGGAATTTATTTGTTCATTGTTATATATGCCTTAAATGCGAGTACATTTTTTGAAACATCCGTATCTGTCAGAACCTGCTTATTTCTAGATTAGATCTCATGAAATCATTTATATGAAATAACTTTTTCAGGAACTATTGTTAAAATAAACTCCCATATTCAATCTACATCTCCTTTTAAATATGTACTATCAATTTTCAGAAAGTTATCACAAGAATTAGCACCCCCAAGTAATAGTCTATTAATATATTTTGCATTTTTGTTTGTTATATTTATTCTTTTAGGCTCTTTTATTCATATTTTTGTCTCTTATTGTATGATTTAATATATACTCAAAGACAATTAGAATATATAGCTGTTGCCTTGTAGCACTTATTTCAAACTCTTCAACAAAAAAGTTAAAATTTAATTAAGGACAGAATATTCATCTTTATGTATTGCTTGAGGCACATATATTCCTACAAATGATGACAATTGTGTGTAGGCTGTGTTTACAACCATTACAAAGGAAAATTTATTTAACTTCATAGTCTTTGGTTCTTTTGAGGACTGTCAACAGTATTTTGGGGGAAATGTGATGTGTTTAGAATAGGAAACTTCATTTAAACAATGATTTCTGAAATACATTCTCTAGTGTATTTACATAACCAAAATGTACAACAATTTTCTTTCTATCACAAGTGTTTTATACACACACACACACACACACACACACACACACACACACACATATATATATGCAGGGAGATTGCTCACATGAAAGTTTAAATTGTATCTAACAGCAGACCCTGGATCCATCCAAGTAGCCATGAAAATATCAACAGTATAGTTCTCTGAGGAAATGTATTTCCCTGTTTTTTAAAAAAGGTGTCTTTTAAGGACTTTCTTAAAAAAATTATAACGAAAATCATGCATGCATGAAATTTGAAGTCAGTTTCAAAGTAGAGTAAATTCAAGAGTTTTTCCGTACCTAAGCCAGAAAAATTGAATAACAGAGTACTTTTTGTGTTCATATAGAATTTCTTCGATGTTCTTTTGATTTTTCCATTTGAAGTTAACTAAAAAAAATACATTAAAAATTCAGTATATAACACTAATCTCTGACACATCAAATGCAATTTTATTAAGTATTTGACTTTGTCTGAGAGAAGTTAATAACATGAAAAAACCTTAGATCTTTTAACTAACAAGAGTTCATATAATTATAAATTAAATTTATGTCAATTACTTTATTATGAAACAAAGTGATTAATTTAAACCGCATAGCATATCTTTCTTAGAATTGTTTTTCAATTAAAATTCTAAGGTTACCTCACTTACCAAAGAGAATACCGTAATACTTGCTTAAATTTATGACACTAGTATTTTTTCCTAACAGTACTGTAGCAGTAAAACATCTTGGAAAATAAAACTTTAAAGTGAGTTTATTTAATGAATTCATCAAAATATCCCTGGTGATTATTTATAAATATCAACTATCAATTTGAATCTTACCTTTCCTTTTTGAAAAGTAGACTAAAAATTTGACTCTATATGTTTCAAAATAATCTAAATTGTATGCTTTAATGAGATTATGGACATATGACAGAGAGTATGTGGAGGAATGAGAAGAAATGAGGAACTAAGAAGAAAATTGTTAAGAATTTTATCTTAGGGCTGGGAGTTTGGCTCAGTGACTTAAGCGCCTGTCTGACAGGTGAGAGGTTGTGAGTTCAATCACCAGTGCCGCAAAAAAAAAAAAAAAAAAAAAAAAAAAAAAAAAAAAAAAAAAAAAAAAAAAAAAAAAAAAAAAAAAAAAAAAAAAAAAAAGAAGAAGAAGAAGAAGAAGAAGAATTTTATCTTACCAAGCAATTTCAAAAACAGAAAACATCTGAGCCAAGATATGTAAATCATAACTCTGAAAATTGGCCAAAAAATGTTAATCATGGAGAACTAGAAATCATTTAGGTATCTGCCAGAAGTCTAAATTTAAAAACAAACATATTAATTTCCATTTATATTTTCTAATAAAATTTGAGACAACAATGAATGAAAATCCTATTTTCTGATGAAGGGAAAATGTGATTTGTAAAACAGGAAATTTGAATATCTCAACTAAGGAAAAGAGAATATCATAAAATTTAGCAGAAAAGCACACAAGCATTCTAGCTCTTCGCAAACATTTTTTCAGAGGTCTCATAAATAAAAATTAATAGCCATCTGATTGACTATCAATTTTAAGAGTTCTCAAAGCATTTAAGCAAAATGTATTAATTGATATTACATGTCAAAGGAAAGTTTTCTTACTAAGAAAAATTTGTCATAAATGATTTTGTTTTTGAGATTAGATTTGAAATAATCTTTATAAAAGTAGAAAGCATGCTTCAGTAAAAAGTATAGAAAACTAGTAATCCCTATACAACATGAATTATAACAGAGTTTTCCAAATATTTGAAATAGTCTTTATAAAAGTAGAAAGCATGCTTCAGTAAAAAATAAAGAACACTAGTAATCACAATACAACATGAGTTGCAACAGTTTTCCAAATAGAACTACGCCAGATTTGTGCTGAAAAAAATTACAAAACCATTAAAGTTACTTAAAAACTAGCTTTGAAATAAATAGAAAGAAAAACTAGCTCCACAGAAGTAAAAATTAGAAACATAAAATAGCTCAACTGAGCTAAATAAGTTGCTCTCTACCGATCCCTTCGAAATTATATTTGGGAATAGAAGTGAGCTTGTGAATATATTATAATGGTATAAATTATCATTGAGAAAAAAGAAATGCACACAGGAAAATGACAATGATTGAAGAGTATATGTAAATGTTTTTGGAAGACGCCAAAACGGGAGGTAAATGTTAGGACTCTACCTGCCTGAACGTGTATATGTGTGTGCATATGACTTTGTGTAATTGTGCACATGTGTGCGGTGGCAGGGAATGAGGCAGTGATGTATTCCTTAAATATTTATAATTATTTAACCCTGAAAACAAATTTGAAAAATCTGTCCTTGTTTTTATTCAGTTCTTTTTTAAGCAACAAATGTGCATACACTATAAATTTACTTCTCAGTTGAGAAAGTACTTTGAACTCTGTTCGAAGCTTTTCATGCTCTTGAGAAAAAATGGTCAAATTACTTCCAATTACCCACCATTACATTCTCCTACTCAGAGTCAAAAGCCAGGACAAGAGGAGAAACATTTATGCAGAGACAGGTTGTACTGCTCTCTGACGGAAGAAGAAAATAAACAATAGGAAGGATGAGCGTTTTAGCTCAAAAATAGATATCACAGAATGAAAGCAACTAAAGAGGAATGATACGGACATCTCTGGAGATGTGGGGTCGATGGATATAAAATTTCTTGCTGACAAGGTAAATTTTGACCCATGATAGCAAGACGTGAAGGGGTGAGCACCGTGCACTTACAGAGAAGGTCGATCACTGTCATACTCTGAAATGCGTTCTTCTCTGTTATTTCAGGAAAATGTGTTTTTGTTTATCTGTTTGTGTTGTTTTGTTTTTTAGTTCTTTCTTATTGTCTGTAACCATTCCTTCTCAATATATTTAAATTGCTTAAAATTTTCTTAGCAAACATACTACTTCTTGCAATGAACACACTACATTTCAAAACGACAAAATTCTATTTTACAGCTATCTTTTTTCTTTTTCTTTCCCCTTTTCTTTAATTTTTCAAGGGGAGAGCTACAAAGAGGGCACTTAAATGTTTAACACATTAATTATTAAGAGGAAGTTATGATTTTGTTTATTTGTTTGGATTTTTTAAAGATTACGATGGCCATATTTATCATAAGTTGTGTTCCCCATTGTAGGAAATGTTAGTGGAGACATTGTGGAAAATAGTATATGTATTCCTCCCAAATTAAAAATAGAACTACCATGTACTCAACCAGTTGCACCACTGAGCATATACTCAAAGAGATAAAGTCTATATCAAATAGATTCTTGCACTCCCACGTTTATTGCAGCACTATGTAGAACAGCCAATATATGAGATCAACTGAGAGGTCTTTCAGTGGATGACTGGATGAAGACAGGTTGATCCATTTACAGACTATAACACCATTCAGCCATGACAAAGAAAATCTGTCCCTTGCGGCAATACTGATGGAACCGGAGAACCTAATGTGAAGTGAAACAAGCCAGAAACAGGAGGGTAGCGCATGTCCTAATTCAATTACTGAAACATAAATCAAGCTTAAGGAACTATGGGAGGAATAATGTCCACCAGAGATGAGGAAGGGTAGGAGGAGATACGACATAAATGAAATGGGTTATCTAGGTGGTAAGAAGGGTTTTATAGGGACACGAGTGGGATCCAGGGTGCAAGCAGGTTAAGGAGATGTGAACAATACATTATGTACACGTGAATATTATTGTCACAGTGAATTCCATTAATCAGCATAATAAATATGGGTTGGCAATTATAACAGTAATTTATAATCCAAGTATAAAGAAAATAAAGAATTTGTGTTCCACTGTCGAGTTAATAAATATATGTATTTTAAATTACTCTTCTTCTTAATGTGCACTGCTTACAAATTTTGGAATTGCTTTCTCTTGACCACTAGAGATAAAAGATTATTAATAACCTGCATCATGTTCTGGTTTCGCCTCTGTAACTGCGTCAGAAAATGGGGGTAGATCGAACCTTTGTAGGAGTCAGGTTCTTCACCAGTAAAATTTGGATCATAATCTCAAAGCTCTCTGGGGACACTGGGCAAAGCAAAAATACACTGTAAAGCTCTTCTGCTTCAACCTTGGGGTGTCTATATTATTGCAAACAATAGTTAATGTTCTCCCAAAACAGATAATCACACAAAATCTTCTAATTGCTTGAAACTTCCTGAGTGATAATTATTTTTAACAAAATCTGTCGTAGAAAACAAAGTATGAGTGCTTATAAAATGTACCATGTTTTGCCTAAAATCAAATGAAGAGCAAGTTTAATGGTACTTTTATGAGTTAAATTTTAAACATTTGTGCTGGATAATGAATTTTAAAAAATTCTTTCATTTTAACTTTGCGATGATGTGTTATAATTCACATCAAAGCAATAAGCCAAATTCAACTTACTATTTAGTATGTCTTTTCTTTAGGTTATTCATACCATCAGTGCCACTGATAAAGATGATTTTGCCAATGGACCGAGGTTTAACTTCTTTCTTGATGAACGCCTGCCTATGAACCCAAACTTTACTCTTAAGGACAACGAAGGTGAACATGAATATCTATTTTTTTATCTATATGATTTCTGCTACAACTTGATATTGAATATGCTGTTTAGTTTTGCTTTATTCTTATAACTCACAAACAGCTTACAAATCAGTATTCAGCTTACAAATCAGTTTGTTGTTAATGTGTTATGATCTGTGAATAGCTTGTATTTAAAATGGAGTCATATGCACAGATAACATTCATTGAATTTATTCAGAAGCACTCCTTTAAACAAGAAATGTACATATAATATGCTCTTGGCAATTTTTAAGAGAAATCTTAGCTAACAAACATGTTTATAAAAGCTGCTGCAAATGCTAGAAGGTAAAAATATTTAAATTAGACAAAAATTAAAAATAAATCCTAGAGACAGTTATCAAAGGAAATGCAGTGTTTGAAATCATCTCATATTAGGTAGGCTATCAAACTGTGCTGCGCAAATTATATCCCCCCTCGTTATTGCGAACACTTGCGGAAGTATGTATAGAAAACGATGCACAGATACATAATATTATGGAAGATTTTAAAATTCTTTTGGTTTAACTGTCTGTATCTCAAAGGGAAAACAGAAGCCCAGCAACTTGGTGATGTTGGAAGGGTCAACCTTATTTAGATATCATGTTTGATAGACTCCTCAAGATTGTTTAGAAGTCATTTTTTTATTCGACAGGGAAGTAGCGAACAAGTATATGAAATTTCCTGATTAGCATCAGATTTCTCCTTCTCCAAACTTTCATGTTTATCTGAATATATTATTATGTGGGATTTAACCCCTGCCTCTGACTCTTACAGTGGAAACAAAGGCACACACATTTTGGCATAAGCATTTAGTTACCTTCTTAACACAAATAAATTTTTTTTCTCATTTTCCCTAAATGTCTTTAAATGATCACAACAAGGACACTAAAGGGTGCAAGCAACTACACCAGGTTATTATGAACATCCAAAGCCTAGTTCTGTCTCCCATTTTAAGTGACACTGTGGTCTGCTCTACTTGGTAGGATATGTGTACATACACGTGTTTGTGTATGACAAATTCCATTCAAACATTTACTTACATTTGAACATTCCATCTTACAAAACAAATACAGTCTGCCAAAAGTGTGTGCATCAGGAAAAGAAAAACTTGTACATATATTTTAATACTGAATTTATTGAGACATCATGAGATTAGTACAAGTTAGGTTTGGCCTCGACAATGACAAGAGATGTTCAAAGTGTTGGCCATGAGCTTCCAAACAGTTTTTAGTATGATGAACTGCTGAAATGTGTATATGTTTTTGGTGGACCTTATATACTCAGTGTAAGTAAATATATGAAACATTAAACAAAAATTATCTTGGCAAGATGGTGCACATCTGTAATCACAGCACTCTGAGGATAGAGGCAGGAAGATCGTAAGTTCTGGGCCAGTTGCCATAGTGAATTCCAAGCTAGCTGAGCTCCATGGTGAGTTTCTCTCTCAAAATGACAGACAGAAACAAAAATCATTTCCCACTTAACCTACATTTCAAACACTTTTCTGATTTGGAGTAACATTTAACTTTCTTAATAAGATGAAAGCATATGAAGTTATTTTTCACTTGAGTTATCTTTATTCCAATAAAAGTTTTACTTTGCATTTTAAAAATTTCAATTTGAAAATGTCTCAGTGAGAAATTCATTTTATAGTTAAATATGTATTCAGTTTAAACTATTTAAACTGCGTAGCTTGTGACTCTGAAAATACTTTAAGAAAACAGTAGAACTGTATTCCTCTTGAAACCCACATTACTATCAAAGTCTTTTTTACAACGTTATCGTACATGGAATTTATGAATTTAAATAATGATTTTTTAAAAATATCTTAATTCAGTGAAATCAAATACCACTGTCAGAATTACATTTAAGGAGTTCGCCTCAAAATGCACGCACATTTTTAAAAGCTACAAGTGTATGTTTGTCAGCATTTGCATTTTTCAAGCAAATGAATTCTTAAATCAGCTAAACCATTTCAAGTGTAAGAAGCCCATGGAGTGTTACAACATAGTGTTAAATATATTAAAATATAGGTCTGGGAGTATTTTGCAACTTTCAAGATTTGCAGAAATTATAAATAAGTTAAACTTGAAATCTCAAAAAGAAGAAGATGAAAATATGTTTGAGCATAGTCTTGGTTGTACTGTAAATGTTCAGACCTCTTAACCTCTTAAACTCCTGCGCCTCAGTTTTTCATCCATGAAACATAATTAAATATTCCAACTGGGTGGCTTTAGGAGAATTACTGATATATAAAGATATTAGAATCAGATGGGCTTCATGGATAATAATTAAGAGGTGAAATGAAAACCGAAGACTATGGAACCCAGGGTGCTTGGATATCATATTTCATGAGTTAGTAGAGATTTGCATGGCCCCAGAACACATAGAAAGAAATCTAGAAGAAAAACTTTAAACCATTATTTTTCTGAAGCTACTGTTTGCATGGAAGTGATGCAAAGGAACGTGGAGATAGTCTCTAGACTGGAGCACATCGTAAGAAAGCCATTACCTCAGTGGAGTGTTCCAAAGTGCTGTGTGGCAAAGCATGAGTGCAGACGAACAGATTTCCCAAAAAAACTGGAGAAAGAATTGCACTCTGTTATCTCTAAAATTAAAAAATGTGAAAGCTAGTGAATGAATGAAGAAATTTTATAAAATAAATATAATAAAATAAAAAGAGAAAAATTTCTCTCACATAAGTGTTTCACCTTCTTAAATTTAAAAAAAAAATCTATTAGCCTATTTTGAAAAAGATCAAGGCATTCATTATATAAACTGAGACAGTAAAACTAAAGAATATTGTATGAAAATAATTGGAAAATTCTTATCAAAATAAGACTGTAATATTTGCAAATGCAGAAAAATGCATTTGCTATATAAAAACATACAGCAATTAATTGTCTATTGATATATATTCAGAAATTATACATTTAATTGCATATGCATGTATATGTGTCTGTATAAATCATATATACATTACATATACAACTATTATTTTAAATACACAGAAACTATAGTGAAATATACAGTTGATAAAATTGAAATGTATAGTTGAAAACGGTACACATCAAATTCAGAATGGTTAGATATGAGACTACATGAGAAAAACTAACGTCAGGGGGATAATAAAGTCTGTATGCATATTTTCTTATATTTTCAAAAAGATCTAAACAAATTTGGCCAGTAACATGTATAAAGTTCCATGAGAGTGATTTAGTTAAAATAAGTTTAGTAGATAACCTACCACGATAAATCACTTATTCATTCAACTAGTGTGAATTTGAACATCATTGATGTCAAATTCTATGATTAGTGATCATCTCTTCACAAGTGTAATCAGGATCTATTTCTTTCTTTCAAAGACATCTACGATGACAGAACAATCACTGGTTCAGTTGGTACCAAAAGGCACTAGGGTTGCTGACCCTGTAATCCCTGCTACGCTGGAGGCACATGCAGAAGTTCAAGTTCAAGGCTAGCTTGGATAATGCAAGAACTCTTGTCTCAAAATTCAAAAACAAATTGCTAAGAGCTATGGTTGTATGTTAACGGTAGAGTGCGTCTCTAAAATGTGTGAGACCCTGGGTTCCAAAACAAACACTGCAAAAGAAATAAAAATAATTTAGTATAAAATAGAATGTCAGTATATAGTTAGGGCAAGTAAGACATGTTCCTATTGTTGGAATGAAGAGTTAGTAAACAGTTAAGATTGTTTTTTAGAGAGATTGAGGTGGATGAATGAAAGATGTGTGGAGTTTAACAGGAAAAAAGGGAAAAGGCCACAAATATTTTGCAGGTAGTGGAGCAAGTCTAAAGAATTTAAATTGAGGAAGAATGTGAAAGTGAGATCAAAGAGCTAAATGCATGATCATAGCTATAGAAAAGGAATATCAAATTAAGAATTGGAAGGAAACATTCTGTAATCACATTCACAGTTTTCTAGATCAGAAGATATCGATTTCTTTTTTGTCATTGTTTTTATCATAAATGCAATGGAGGACAAGGAAACTTACTAATGAAAGAATAAAATTTCTGAGAGTTTCTTAGTTACTACATAGATGTTGGATCACAAATGGGCAAGAATATCAGAACTATTGTGCAATACTTTGGGATTCTGGAAAATTTTCTTTTTTATGAAAAATGATATCAGAACTTCTTTAGACTTTTAAATCCTTCCCATGGGGATGCTTGTGTGAGAAGACAGCTCTCCATGGAACTCCTGCATGCCTTCCTACCTCACGTGCAAGAACACTAACTTCCTTTCTGTTCTAGATGATCTCTTCAGAAATGTTTGCATAATAATAAGTTCTGAAAAATATAGCATCCTGTTTAAAAATAATGGACATATTTATTTCCTGAATTGTTTACTAGAATGATAGCTCCATTTGATACACATTTTGTGCTTGCAAATTCCTGACAATGGATCTAAGTTTTCCAAACTGAATTTCCTTAGCTGGTATCCAAATTCGCTTGGTTTACACAACACACAGTGGGGTTCTTCTACATCACTATTTTCACTGTGAAATATTAATACACTATTGTGAATGAGAGGTCATACTGCTTCCTGTAAATCAGTTAAAGCATTCTTTGTTTCTGACTCAGAAGCATTGTCTATTTTGAGCAGTCCTGTATTATGCAAGCTAAAGTCCTAGTATGCAAGAGTGTTCAGAAATAAATACAACCTTTCACATCCCTGATATATAACTGGACTAATTCGTACCAGAAACTACTATAAACCACCTATCTAATTATTAAGGTTAATTAAAGAGTGGATACTAAACTCATACTAGAAAATGGATACCTTATCTATTTTTACACCTGTAATCAACAAGGTAGCTAATTTCGTCGCACCAACTGATTGAATCTTTAATCTCATTTGTACCCTAGTGAGATTGTGCTATTTAATTGTTAGAACAACTGATCATGTAACCAAATTTAAAGCAAAAGTCCATCCATGCTTTTATCAGATCTCTTTCCTCTCCATGAGAACTTCCCTGCCATATGTCTTCTATCCCCTTAATTTGGAATTTGCTAATTAATAGGAACATTGCAAAGTGAATGTCTAATTGAATGCGTCATCTTGTTTACAAAAAAGTTACCTTAGTTTGGATCTCGTTTTACTGTCCACTCTGACATATTGTTAGGGAAAAAAGAACAGCATGGAGCTAATGATCTAGATAAAAAAGTCACAATCTTACCAAAATTGTTTCAAATTCATTCAAAAGAACGTGTGGTCCATACACTCCCTCTTTGGGCTGACAGTCACAGCTTTCCTTTGATAGACAACAACAGGTGCAATTCTTTGTTTTTGTTTCTAGTTTTTTAACACATTAATCTTATAATTTTATACTCCTTGTCAGCTTATACTGATTCCTGAAAAAGAGCCAGGAGTGAGGGGAGACAGGACTCTAACATATGGCCTTGTCTCTCAATGTGTCCAGCCACATCTAGGTGAATGTCAGTCACAGCCTGGAAGAGTAGATGCCTTAAACTTTTTTGAGTTGCTTTAACAAAACACCTGAGACTGTGTAATAATAAAGAACAAATATTTATTTTCCAAAGTTCTGGAGGCAGACAAATCAAAATCATTTGCTGTCTGGTTAGAGCTCGGTCTCTGCTTCCAAGATGGAGATTTAACTTCTGCTTTCTCTGGAGGGGTAAATGCTAACAATCCCTGGGTTAGAGGCAGAGGAGAGGAAACTCACTCCCCGAGTTACTGCTTATTGTGTCTTTTATCCATTCATGAGGAATGTGTCACCTCCCAATGCTATTGATTGGTGTCATAATGTGTTAACTCCTAATGCTATTGTTTGGTGATCCAGTTTCCAACATCTCTATTTTTGAGTGGACAGAAACATTCAACTCATAGTGCTAGAAGACAGTAAAAGCATAAGATATTTCTGTAGAAATTCTGAATGTACTGTTTCCTCCTATAAGCACTTAGACGTGGCATTATCACTTTAATCCAGTCTGCATTGTAGCTGAAAATCAGTTTTTTATTTGCAGTTTTCTTTGGATAGGTCTCATTTCTGGTCTATTCTGGTTGCTCCTAGTACAGGACATTCTGGGACTTTTTACTGAGTGCCTGCTTGCATATGTGCCACAGTCCTTCACCTGAATCATTATCTGTTCAGCATCGAGATAGGAACAGTAAGTTCCTCTTAGACTGCCAGGCATTGTCACCTTAGGGATCTGGTTTTTTTTTTTTTTTTTTCAAACATCCAACTTAGCTTCCTATTTAATTTATCAACATTAAAAAAAAAATGTCTTTAGGTAAAATCAACCATGTCTTTATGTTTGAGGCCTCTGTTTCCAATTTGATTTCGAGCCAAAGGAAATTCCCAAAATTTCTCCTAGTTTATTTGTCTCCATTTATAAGTCCAGTATCATTCTAGACCTTAACATAAGCAAACGGCTACAAAATAAAGGTGCCCTGCAAGCAACCATTCGCTTACTAAGTTTTCCTTCTTTGAAATTTGAATTCTTCTGTCTTGCTTCGGCAGTTTCCTAAGGTCACTAAGCAGGTATTTTCTCATCATTTTCAAATTTTATCTTTCTTACTACTGGAGTGTTGGTCAATTCAAAAGTTCTCACTTTTCTTTTAAAATTAGTTTTCCCTTGCTTTCTATAAAGAAGTCAGGGTCATTTGGGAACAATTTCATGAAATGCTTGGTATATAAACTAGACTCAGAAAAAGCAATTGTTCAATGATAATCTAATTGTCATCAAGGTGATGGCTATTTGAATGTTTCTTTGCTGTTTTAGATTCAATTAAAATTGGTTTAGAAACCTGTCCCAATCCTGAAGCAATATTCAGATCTTCTCCAAAATTTCTGAGAATAAAAGAAGGTTATGGACTCTCTGTGTGCCAAGTCACTATTGCAACAACAATGACAACAAAAAATTAGTTTTTCTAATCACTTTTGCTACTGTAACTTCACATACCTGCTCCAGTCCTCCATTCTCCCAAAGGGCTGAGTATGCAGAGTACAAACTGTCACAGCAAGTTCAGATGGACCTCAGAGAATCAGCAAAATTCAGGAGAGATCTAGAAGGGCTGTCAGCTGACAGTAATTACAGCATAAAGTCCAATAACTCATTTGTCTACAATATCATTACTGTAATAATATGTGCAGCTAAATAAAACTGCCAATGAATGCATGTGTGAGGTTCCCTCTAAAGCAGAGATTTGCAAGATGATATCAAGGTACTGGTTCACCGTTACCGTTATGACTTTCTGAATCAGAAGAAACCTTAAGAACTGGAGCACAAGCAGCTTCTAGAAATGAGGATCACAGTACATGAGAAAAGTCAGATGGGACGCATGATGGAGACAGTATATGTGTACCTTCCGTATTAGAAAGAGAAAAACATACTCAGACAACTGAATGAGAAATCTTGTACTAACAAAATACTGCAAATTTTAAAACTCCATTAAAATGATAAAATTTGTTTGGACACTGTTGAAAATTGAATCAGTAATCACAAAAATTAAAAATGCTGTACAGAAGAATGTTTCAGATTTTTACATGAGACAGAAGTTGCTTCTTTTTGAAACCAGTCATTACCTTTACTGTGCCTCATAGTTGCCTTTTGTAAAATGGAGATATGTTGAAAATTACTAGTATTTTTTTGTCAACAGAGATGAAAATCATAAAGAATTTGAAATGACATATGAAATGCTGAAAGTCATACAGAGCTCATTGAAGATAATTAAAAAATACATTAGAAAACAGTAACAGATCAACAGAAGACATTACTCTGAATGAAGTATAATTTTGTCTAAGATTCGATAAATACAAACATTTCCCAGACAAATCTTTTAACTTGACAGTTGGTTAAATAGTATTACAGATTTTTAGATAATGGATTTAGATTGTAGAGATTTTGAAAGAAGTCAAAGTGCTGTTATGCCAAACCGTAACCAAATAGTAAATGAAGGTTTTAGTGATATTTGAAAGAAAAAAAAAAACTGTACAAGTGAGATATCTCCCTGCCTAAGCCATCATTCACTTGTTAATTAAGGAAGGACATTTTGAGACACCAAATGTTCAGAGTATAGCAATTATGCATCAATGATAAAAAGATTCTATTACTAAAATATATGTAGTGATATGTAGACAAATGAAAATATAAAATAAGTATTATCAAAAGTAAAGTGTGAAATAGTCAATGTGCGATTACACGTCCAGTAAAAACAATGAACTGAGTGTCATTATTAATCAACAATAAAAGCAATAATACCAATGCAACAGAAATCATTCTACTTCATCAAAATACTTATCATATGCACTTTGATTGTCCTCAATAACTTACTGTTTACTTATTGAATCTAATTAAAAATGAAGAAAATACTTTAGACACGTGCTGGAGCACACACAAAATCCTGTGCACTCCAAGTGGCAGTTTACATTGGCTGTTAGTCAGGTGCTCCTCCAATGTTAGGATTTCATCGCAAACTTCCTGGAACTTCTTGTAAAAAACAAAGAAGGAGCAGAAGGAGAAGGAGAAGGAGCAGGAGCAGGAGCAGGAGAAGGAGAAGAAAAGATGAAGAAGAGGGGACAGGCAGGGGGAGGGAAAGGAAGACGAGGAGGAAAAAAGAAACCATAATGTCTGTCCTCTAAGAAATTCTGTAGTCAGTTCTTACTATGGATTTTCTCCTGCTACTTTATCTTTGAAGTGATTGGTACACTCTCCAGAGTATAAGGCGGTAATTTGAACTGTCCGCTGTCTGGAATCTGAGGGTTAAAACACATATCTCTTGCTTTCATGAAGCTTGCTGTCTAGTTGGGAAAATAAGGAATGTAACTGCAGTTATCAGCAATAAATGTGACTAATTTTAAAAAATCACTAAAGATTTATTTTCAGTTTAAAAACTGGAACACAGTTTTACTTTAAAGGCAAGAATGCATTTCATCAGTCATTAGAGTTAATCCAGGGTTAGTTTTAAAGTTGATGAGGGAATAAGAAAGCACAGACGAGGTGCAGGGGCGACAGCTCAGCGGCAAAGTCCCGGTCTAGTGGATGAAATATGCTAGGTTCCATCCTCAGCGATGCTGAGGGAGGAAAAAGCATACAGACTGGAAATGCACCATCAGTCCTGTCATCAGAGTTAGAAAACTCTGACCACACTGTTAAGTGAAATCAATCAGATGTACAAGGTTAAATATCACAGTGTTTTTTTTTTTCAATATAAGAAACTCAAAATACAAAGAGAATAATGAAAGACAGATAATAGGAAACAAGGACATAGATCTTTTGCAAGAAGGAAAGTGACCAAGAGATGGAGGAAGGAGCCACAAAGTGAGTGAAAAGAAGAATTAAGATGTGCTCTGTTCGGACATGAGGTCCACACTAGTAATGTGATCACTATGTCTGTAGATGTGTACCAATAAAAATAAAAGAAAGAAAGAAAGAAAGAAAGAAAGAAAGAAAGAAAGAAAGAAAGAAAGAGAATGAAAGAAAGACAGGGAAGGAAGGGAAGGAAGGAAGGAAGGAAAGAAGGAAAGAAAGAAAGAAAGAAAGAAAGAAAGAAAGAAAGAAAGAAAGAAAGAAAGAGAAAGAAAGAAAGAAAGAAAGAAAGAAAGAAAGAAAGAAAGAAAGAGAAAGAAGGAAAGAAAGACAGCAAAGGAAGGGAAGGAAGGAAGGAAGGAAGGAAAGAAAGAAGGAAAGAAAGAAAGAGAGAAACAGAGAAAGAAAGAAAGAAGGAGGGAAAATAAGGAAAGGGAAAGAAAAGAAAAATGTAGCCAGGGAAACGTGGCAAAGCAGAGTCACTGGTATTTTCATCAGCTGTGGAGAACACGCTTAAGTAGTAGGCTACATTCTTTGCTATGACATATAAAGGATATTCTTCCATTCATACTTTAGGCATTTTAGTGGGAAATTGTGTTGGACAGAAAAAAATTGGTGCTTAGGAAAAAATTATCACTATTGTTTTGGAAATATACCCTCCTTATTAAAACTAGTGACTTTGATTTGGAGAATAACTAAGTAGAGAATTTGTTTTTACAATATGTTCTGTGAACCGTACATATAAATGAAGAGCAAAATAAAAGATAATAGAGAGTAGGGAGATCTTTCTCTTCTTTTTGTTTTTTTGTTTGTTTGTTTGTTTTATTTTGTTTTTTTGGTACTGGGAATCTAACTCACAAATGCATGCCTGCCAGGCAGGCACTTAAGCCCCGAGCTAAATCTCCAGCCCTATTTTTTGAGACAGGGTCTCACTCTGCAATTCAGGCTGCCCTTGAACTCATTTTGTTGCCCAGACTGGTCTCAAACTTGCAAGATCCTCCTGCCTCAGCCTCCCGAGTGCTGGGATTAAAGGTGTGCTCCACCACGCGCGGCTAAGGAGATCTTTCTTAAATGGGAAGAGAATCAAGAGATGGAGAAAGGGAAAAGTGAGAAAAAGAAAGAAAAAAGGAAATGTACCTATACTAACTCCACACAAGGACTGTAAACCTTATGCAATGCAAACATAAACTATTAAAATGCATATTGAGAATATTTTTCTTTAATATTGACTTTATATCATAAACTAATATATTGGTAGTAATAAAATTTTATGTAAAATTAAAAATCAAAGCTTTGAAGTTAATTTTTATGTTACAGCAAGAAAAGTGTGAAATGTTTGCTGATTAAAAGGCAGTATTTTATTCTATCACTTTCAATTTAAACTGTAAAATTTGAATTTTAGCAACAAAAAGTTCCAAGTATAATTTCAACTTAATTCAATAGCCACAGCAAATGCTCTATAGATGTAATGAAACAAAATTTATGAATTTAAACTTGAACCTAGGTTCTGGTCCTACAGCTACTTTGCCCATGCAATTTGTATTATGTAAGTGTGACATAATCCCCTACTTTAACATAATCGTTAGTCTGTCATGGTTAATCTATTCTCTTTCATGATTTGCATGCTGGTTCTTGAGGGAATAGGATCTACTTAATGCAGGGAGATTTGTGTGAGTAATTCCTGGGCTTAATTCTAACTGTAAGGTACATTTGTAAATCCTACAGATTTTAGTAGGAATTGAGATAACCGTTAATTGTGTGTACATTTCTATGTCTCTATGTTCTCAGGATTCCAAATCACATGTAATGTGTTGCTCAAATTTAAAAGTTTCTATCATGATTTCTTGAAAATTTGCTGTCAAAAATACCAACCACTTACACAGTCTCTGGATTCATTAATTTGATTTGTATTTTCCATTCTCATAGATGCTAGCATTGTTCAAAAAAGAATGCATTCAAACACCACGTATTTTTAAACAACAAAAATGCACAAAATCATCATTTTTCATCATGCTTACTGAAAGTCCTGTTTGCCATCTGCATTAGTCAGCTTCCCACTGCCATGATGCAATCCCTGAGAGAAGTCACCTACCCTGGAAGAGATTGTTTAACTCACAGTCATGAGGTGCCGTATGTGTTCTCTGGGCCCCAAGGTTTTGGTCCGTGGCAAAGCTGAACTTGCAGCAGGCCTCAGCTGTTTTCCTATGGCTGCAGGTAAACTAAGAGAGAGTGAAAACAGGGTCAAGTCCTAGCACTCACTGGTGGGTGCCCTACTGGCTTAACTTCTTCCTCTAAGCCCCTGCTCCTGCAAAGTTTCCTCTATCTCCCAATAACGCAACGGGCTGGTGACTAAGACTATAGCAGGTAGCTTTGGGGAGATGTTTTGACCCAAACTAACACTATCCATTTAACCTCTTTGCTGTACTTTGAAACATTAGTTGTTGTCTTCCCTTTATTATTGTTTATTATTTTTTCATAATATATATTTTTCATTCTAAAAATGAATATCATATAGTTGATTAAGTTTCTATATATTTACCACACTACTTAAAAGGCAACATAAGACAGTTGCTAGTTTGGGGGTGCAAGAAATATTTGGGGTTGTTTGG
This sequence comes from Dasyprocta punctata, assembly GCA_004363535.1. NCBI lineage: Eukaryota > Metazoa > Chordata > Mammalia > Rodentia > Dasyproctidae > Dasyprocta > Dasyprocta punctata. The sequence continues at coordinate 17,446 of RJWM01021392.1, forward strand.
AAGGACGTGTAACTTCACAGTTACATTGTGGAAAGGTCCTAAGGGGCATTTTCTAAGTTGATGAGTCACTGTTAAAAAGTATTTTCAGAGCCCTTTCAAGTTTCATAGTGCCTCCTCAGTGAAATGCAGGTATTTAATTTGATGCAACTTGAAATCATGGGGATTTTTTTAAATGGTTATTTTATATTTCTTTTGCATCCTCAGATTTGCAGCAGTCAATAACCCCGTAGTTTATTTTTGTCCTTCAACCAAGAACTCACAGCTGGTGTTGTAATATGCTTAATTTCTCTACAGAGTATAGCCATTTAAAATTCTGTTTTTATCCACAGGGTTTCAAGAGAATGGTTAGTGAATTCTGCCATTCCTAAACAAAATCTGCCCTGAGTTACAAATCAAGCCTCCAACATCCCCTAATGGATGTGGCAGCCCCTGAGTCCTGCTGAGTCACTTATCCCCATAGGTGCAGGGGCTGAGGCAGTGGTTTTCTGCTACCCTGGCTCCTTTTCCCTTTCCAGTCAAATCTCAGTCTTCACTTACTAACAGCTATGCAGCCACACCTGACAGCACCTCACTGCCCTTTGTCTAACAGCAGACATGCAAGAGCTGCACGAGAGGGAAGTTAAACAGCCTGTAACATGCTCAGGCCTGAGACAGGCAAGTGTGAATTTTAACTGGGAGGATTTTACTTTTGCATTTTGCTGGATCTTTTATTTAGGTAGAAAAATATTCCTTTGCTCTCTCTCTCTCCTTTTTTCAAATGCTATTGATGTTTATTGTTGTTGTTATTATTGTTGTTCTTTTTTTGTATTATGCAAACATACACAAGCACACACAGACACGCGCGCACACACACACACATTTTTTTCCTTCTGGGTTTTTCAGACCACATCGCCTCTCATCTTTATACTCCTGCTCACAATCACAACAGAAAGAAAGCAGAATATTGACTAAGTAAAAAAAAAAAAAAAAGAAAGAAAGAAAGAAAGAAAAGTAAGATAAAGATGTTTTTACTCTTACCGTTCCATGCCACCTTGGTTTGTTATCTTTCATGAAAATATATGTGCCACACATTTGCCTTAATTCCTTCCCTGCTACAGATCACATAGTACTGCAGAAGTTATCTGCCCAACCACCTCCACCAAGGCAGGGGAAACTTTAAATGATTGTTAAACTACAGTTATCAGCTCACTTTTAAATTGAACTCTCCACTTAACAATGGTTTTCAATGTCTGTAAATCAAATGACTCCAAAAGTAGTTTCTTCTGCTTTGGCTCACCCATTCCCTAGTAAAATAACACTATTTGTTAAGGGAAAATGATAAATAATGTATAGAAGGTTTTTCTTGAAGATTTTATTTGTACTTTTTGTGCTGCTGCTCTTGTCTGGATTTATTATATTATCTGCAATTATTATATTATCATGATGGGTTTATGTGTTATTTTATATTTAGAATTGGACTTTCAAGCATCTCATTTTTTTCTTCATCATCCCTCTCTCCTCCTAAATTAACACTTGACAAATTCATGTGTTATTCATGGGCAGATTTGCAGATATTCTTAAACAGTCACAATTTTATTTCACAATTTTATTTGTGTTTTTCAGTCTCTGATACACAGAATGTTGCATATGCAGATTTGCAAATAACCCTGTTGTATAACTAATGTCAAAGAAGTATAGACCAGTTTCAAATGTGGCTTTAAAACGTTAATAATAGACAGACTTCTTTGCAGTGAGAGATGTTTTTTGTTGTTGTTGTTGCAAAGCTCAAAAGAAATGAAAGAACTGCTATTCCATGACCACTGATAATCAGTTGATTAGAAGCTAATCTTCTTTGAGACCATACTCTAAGTCTCTCTATGTAGTAAGTGGCCTATTAAGTGGAGACAACCATTTTTCCAAAATTATATGTGAATCTGAAGAAGAAATCATAGACAACCAGTGACTGTGTTGTTACACAGCTTAAACCTTAGTAAGAAAGATGACACAATGGTCAAAAGGACAACATTCCAAGGTGCAAATCAGAATGTAGTGACATATTGAATCTTATACATTTCTGGTTGGCACTCAGACAAATGAGGCCACAAGCATGTTTATAAACTTCTCTGAACAGACAGAATCTAGTCTGAAAACTGAGATTAGAGTCATTCTAATACAGAGGGAAGGGGAAGTCAGGGCATAGGGGAGAAAGAACAAAGCCTACTGTCGAGAGCGTGAAGGGATCACGCTGCTGAAGTGTTACAAGTTATGCTAGTTCATTTTGGTTTTAATTTCTTAACACAGGCCGACATAATGAGAAACTGTAACAGAAGACAAGTTCCTGCTGAGTGTAGTTCAAATCATTATTTGTCAAGTACCTCTTATGTGAAAGAAGCTTCGCTGGAAACCACAACATCATTGTTTCATGCATGGGATCTAATAATGGTTCAATTATGAATAGGTCTTCTTGCTGATGAAGGACTAGAGAAAATCAAACACAACACAAATCTGTGCCTTTCAGTCTGTTTGACAGAAATTGAGACTCAATTACCTATGCTTTTTCAAACATATAAAATGTAAAAAATAAAAATTAAATGTTTCAAACAGATAAAACAAAAAATAAAATTAAAAAATAAAATTAAAGTAAATTACAAATCTGATGTCTAATTAGAGATTGACATAGGAAGACCTCAAATATTTCTGCTGGCCTGGTAGCCTTGGACATATTGTCATTGTTTGCTAGGCTGTTTGCTTGAGATAAAAATACTTCCCTGCTTGCATTATCAAATAAGGATTGCATTGAAATGGAAGGAGGATTGTAAGAACCTAACAATTCAGTTTCACAGGGCACATAGTCACAGTAATTTTGAGGCTGAAAATGGATTTCCTTTTGCTCCAGGGCATATGTTAAAACTCATGTGTTACTTTAATTTAAAGTAGCTCATAGTGTTCAACCCACCCAACAAGGTCCTTCAATATATTGAACACAAAATAGGGCTATGTATAACATTGGTTTATTGAAATTATATCTGAAATCCAAAAGCAGCCTATAACATATGCTACTATTATACTTTGTTGCTTTCTGTCTCTATATATACAACATTTTAAAGAGGATCTAATTCAGTATGTATTACTATAAAGTATTTATGAAAATTCCCCTCAACATTAACATCGGTTATAAATTATGCCTACAATTCCCATAGCTACAAAAATGAAAACAATTATTCTTCTAATTATGATTGGTCTCAAAAGAATAAATTTTAATTATTTCAAAATCATAAAAGTGAGACTTTTAGTATACCTCCATGAATAAAGCACTGTATATGTTCATGGAAATCATCTTATTTTTCCTATATGTATACAAGTTTGAACAAGAAATAGAGTTATGTAATCAAATGAAGAGCAAACTGTCCTATATTTTGAAAGATTAAAACATGTACAAAGCTATTTTTTCATTAGATTGATATAATAATTGCTGGAAAGACCAGCATTATGCAGTATTGATTGTATTCAGAGAGAAATCAATTTTTCAATATTTCTGAAAATTTTCTAGACATTTTTAGACATTCTTTGGTCATTTATCCTTAACTGACACACAGTCACATTATTATCTCAAGAATTTTTTCAAAAACACAATTTTCTCTTTTATTTTTCCATACTAAGATTTTCTACCAACCATCAAGATTTTCTACACCCTTAGTAGTGTATTAAAATATCACTTTTAAGTTAATCAACTCAAAAACATACATGATACTTCAGTAAAGACATTCATCAAAGCTATGGGTTGTCAGTGCTACTTCTAAGATGATTTTAGTTGGTTGAGTGCCTCTATATCTGTAGATCTCTCCCAACTGAAAGTCTTCACAGTTTATAAGCTAAAATTTATCTTGGATTTTACTTCTTGTTACATTATGTCTTGTTCAAATTGTTCCAAATTTCATTGAAAGTGAATCTAATACATTAACTGTATCAGCTTTGTATCAAAATTTTTCACAAGCTTCTGCTTTCATTCAAACTATGGAAGGTTAAATTTAGGAACCAAATTTGTGTGCGTATTATTGAAGATGGTCTGTTAACTGATGTTGATGAGAATCATTTTCTCATCACAGATGTTCTATTTATGTATGTTTTTCTTCTTTCAGTTCATATTAATTTTTATTAGTTTGAATGTTATTCAAAACTTTCTATAATTTTATTTTAAGCATAAGTAATGTTTAAAGATTTTTGTTGCTCTTTTAACTTAATTTTGTTCTTTCTATAAGGCAAATTATATTTACATATATTTATATGTACAAAGTTGTGTACTTACACACACACATGCATGTATATGTGTGTATATACATTTTTCCATACCACTGTCATTTTTTTCCTCAATGCTAAAAGTTTCCTTTTTCAAATTCAGTGAGTCTTCTGCAAAGTACATTTTTTGCAGTTCCGCTGCAGTACAGAATATCCCTTGTCAAGAGCTCATTATTCTGCTGTGTTAGACCTTTCTAGGTGGGAAGCTCTTTGCTTCATAAATCCTCTTTTCTTTTAAAAAGTCAAACCTTCAGCTGGAAAGTTGAAAAAACATTTTTATGTCTCCATGTCCTCGAGTTTCCTTTTTAGAAACTTTAAATACTAACCAAATGGAGTGCAACTTTCTTGATTTCTTATATTTCACCAATGTATATCATCATATTAATTAATATATCCACATTCATGTTTTCTGAGATCCAGGGTTAAGAGCCTTAGATCTCTTCTTTGGTGCAACAATTCTGACAATCGCAGACCTATTTGGACCCATAAATATTTAGTTCTTATATTTTCCTTAAAGAATTGTTAAATAGAAACAAGTTTATCTTAATCATGAAGTGATAGACTTATAAATTGATATGTCTGCTTCCTCAAAGATCAAGCTTTTGGGGCAAATATGCCGTGTATGTTATATTTCTGTGCCACATGCATAGTGCGATTTCTTACTCCCCTTTTCTTATTCTTTGGCCTACTTCAGAATAGAAAATTAAAACGTATTTTTAAACTCTCCCTTTTACCAGAAAACTTTTTTCAATTCCTCATTAGATTATTTCTATTTTCTCTATAGCATGCCTTCAACAGCTCATACAGTTTTAACAATATGTGTATGTTTTTGTATTTTCTTCTCTATATTTCATTGAATCTTTGGAAAATTATCTTCCTGTTGTATTAATGCATAATCCAGAAAATATTTTATGTACTGGGCCTTGACTATCATAAATATATTATAAAAACAAATATATTATACAAAACGACATTTTAATTTTTGTGCTAGAAATACTTAATATGAGGACAAGAACCCCTACTGTATATTAATGGGTGGCCATAGACAACTTGTTCTTCAGTACTGTCAGCAGTGCGAGACAAAATTGTCTGAACTTCACAACTTGGCATACACATTAATTATATAATCCTCCAGAAGCATGTGACCATGCCTATGTACCAATCAGCAGCTAGGACAACAGTTATTTCATGAAAGGGACCTGAACAGCACATCGAAATGTGCATCACGGTGTCATTTCACTAATGTACAGGCTGGATGAAGAATAAAATTAATAAAATACTGTAGGCTGTCTTCACTTGAGGGCATTAATATCAGTTGGTGGTGAAATGGTGAGGAAGTAATTGAAACTGCAATTTTGAACAGGGTTCTAGAATGTACCAGTTTTGATGTGTGTAACTTTGTTCTGTCTATAATCTAGAACTCTAGGCAACTAAAACTATTATTTATAATATAAACTGTTGCAGTGAAAAGCAGTCTAACACACTTTTTACTGTGGGTTTATTATAATATATGACATTTAAAAAGCACATAAAACAGAATCAACTATTTTACCCATCATTAACCTCCCCATGGGAAGGTTCTCTAATGAGAGAGCTTCACATCATAGCTGAATTTTTGAAAGTATCAATGTGATATTTCCATAGAAATATTATCTGTACCAGTTGGTTTTTTTTACACATTTTTAATGTATTAACTACAACTACATAGTTTGGTAAAAAGAATCTTCTCACTTACAGTTAGAAGGTTTGTGAAGTTCTCCCCAGCTCACCAAGAAGCTTAGGATACACTGAGTCTCAGGCAGTTGGTATTTCTCACATCTTTTAGCTGCTGCATGCATGTCCAAATGTTTATCACTTCCTCCATCCTTTATCTTCATACTATTTTCCTTCCCCTCTAACGTGGCTGTAAGAAGTTTGCAAATTAGGTCACTCAATTTGAGAATAAATATTAGCAAAGCCAAGTCCTGAATAATTGTCCCTTCATGTTCTTTTGTCTTTTGTTTCATAAGGTGGAAAAAAAAAAAAAAGAGTCACACATACACAGTTTATCCATTCAAGGAAATGTGAATCTTTAATGGCAGCCTTACTAAGTGCATTTTGTTTTGCTTATGTCTGTCATAGATAACACAGCCAGCATTCTGACAAGGCGGAGGCGATTTAGTCGAACTATTCAGGATGTGTATTATCTGCCCATTATGATCTCTGATGGTGGAATCCCCTCTCTCAGCAGCAGCAGCACCCTCACCATCAGGGTTTGTGCGTGCGAGAGAGATGGGCGCGTGCGGACCTGCCACGCAGAAGCCTTTCTGTCCTCCGCTGGTTTGAGTACAGGAGCCCTCATCGCTATCCTTCTCTGTGTTGTCATCCTCCTGGGTAAGTCATTCTGCACCCTGTGGTTATGCGATGGCAAACTGAGTAAGAGCGGACTATTTTTACAGCACTTCGGTGTAAGACATGCTATGCATGTGGGTCAGAATACATAACTGCGCAGAAATGCTTTTAATGAACTTTCACAGTACTACAGTTTAGAATTAATTTGATTCAAGTCTGATTAAAAATTGGGGAAGAGCAGAGAAAGAATGAAAACTGAAATACTTTCCAAGAGTCTATATTTTAGAAAAGAAATCGTAAGATATTCAGAATCCTATCTTCAGAAGGCTTTTGACAATTTATTTCCATGAACATAACACTAAAATGAATCTGATTAAGACCCATAGCATCTGAACGTTATACGCATAGGACAAATAAGAATAAAAACTGAATGTACAAGAAGGGAGCTGTAATTAATAGTAATATTGAATCGTATATTGGAAATTGTCAAGAGAGTCAGTCTAAGTGCTCTAACTACCTGCACAACAAAGAGGGTAACATAGATGTAGCATGTGTTAACTAGCTTGTCTATAGTTAACGTTTTGCAATATGCTAATGTATAAAACATATTGAGACCACAAAAAAGTATTATAAGAAATTTACATTGGTCGAAAATACTACTCACCATTGTTTTCTTATTCTCTGATTCTCAATTACTCTAGTCAAACATACCATAATTTTATCAATTTAAATTAAATCAGGGACCAGGGATATAACTCAACTGCACAGCACCTGCCTGGCAAGCATGAGGTCCTGTGTTTGATTCCCAGTACAAAAAAAAAAAAAGCACTGAATTAAATTCAAACCAGTAGGGTTTCTAAAATTTGAAATTTGCATTTTATTTTATTAAAAATTGTCTAATTTTGCAGTATCTTTTAATGGTCTATTATCATATTCATTTTGAATCTCATATTATTACAATAAACCCTTTAGATTGCTATTTAAAGTGAAATACAGTCGTCAAAAGGAAAAACAAAATACCGAATCCAGATTTTATAAGAAGAAAGATAAATGGTATCAGTCATTTCTGCTTCAGCATTTAGGGGAGTCACACATTCATTTTTCTGTTTCAGTCTTATCCTCTTAACTGACTTAACTTTTGTTTCTTTTTGGGTACTGCTCTTAAATGGAAATAAAGCTGTACATTTCGGTTAGACCTAGGTATTTTTGCAAGGAATGATCCTTGTTTAGTTCTTGGCACAGATGACGAATTATTTATATAGAAGGAGCGACCGGTAAGATGAAATGAAACTGAAAAGGACAACACTGGGAGCAGGAATGAGACCATTTGGGACTTGTTAGGCAGGCTAAAGGTGAGCTTTATTCCAGGTGTGTAAAGAAAGATTTAAAATAAGAAGTCTTATGGTATAATTTGCAACTTGAAAAAGAGCACGATGCATTAATTGAGACCAGATTTCATGCTGTTTGATTGTATCCCTTAGCATAATTTGAATTAGCATATTTTCAGTGAATCTGAAGGAAACTGAGTATTATCAAGGTACTGTATGTGAAATCAAAAGTGACCTTTGCAAACTTAGATATCTAGGTGAGGTAGTATGATAAGTCTGTCTCTTGCTGAATGTGGGCCCTGATTTCACCTGAACTACAGACACTGAGGGTGCATTTTTTGTTTGTTTGTTTGTTTTTTGAAGTCACACAACAGATAAATTTACAGAGAATCCACAGACTAAGTCTGAGTCATGCAAATCTTCGGTATGATCACTAGGTCAAGAAAGATGAGGGAGCAGAGAGAAGTGAAAAAGTAAGGAAGAGAGAATATTGGCAAGTGTAAGGTCACAAGGATCAAGGGACAGCTTATGTCAAAGAGGATGGTATGCTTTGCAGATCCAGTAAAAATTGTCAAGCCTGCTTAGAAGTTAAATAAATTGAGCACCAAAATTATGACCTGCATTTAGCAGTGTGGAACATGGAGGATTGGTAAAGCACAGCAAGAGCTGTTTCGCCTCAGTGCATCTTTTACACAAAATGTTTGGAGCCAAGGAAGCCAGGAAAATGGGGTTTCCAATATTTGATATATTGATATAAGTATTGATCACATCTGCTATTTCCTCTACACAGTAACATATCTATAGTTGTGTCCTGAAAAATTAAAAAAAAAAAAAAAAAGGAAGCCGCAAAACTCAACAAAGTAAAATACAAAGCTATATAATGACCACAAAATCTCTGGAATATTCTAGTGTTCCTAAATGAAGTCACAGAAAACAGAGGTCAGTGATTTTAGTGAGTATTTCCAGAGTCCTTGTTGCACAAGATAGTCCATTTGAAAGAGACAAACAATTTTCAATTTTGTTTTCATTTGTCATCATACAATTATTTTCATGTGTTAAGATGAAAACTTAAAATGCAATTGATTATAAAAGAAAATGTCTATGTGTTTTGTGTAAAAAAATACTATTATTTCAAGCAAGTGGTGCTTTCTTTTTATTGACTTCCATGAAAATATTTTTAGACTCTGGTATAAGTCCCAACATTATTTATATATCCCTCAGAAATTCTGAATAATGTTGGAATTTGAAATGTTTTTATAAAAATTTTCATAATTTCATAAATAGAATCATTCTTTGAACTAGTGTTTATGAACTATAACAAAATTTATATGCTTTGTAACAGTTTATATGTTTATTCAGACAATATCTGGCAAACAATTTAAAATATAGTCATCTGGAAATTACAATTAATTTCCAAGTTAATTTATGAGGTCACAAGTTTCATTGAAAGTGTCACTAACACCAAAGATAGCAAAAATGTATTCTGAAATAACGCTCACTCATAACAGCTAAACAAATTATTACATTAATATTGTAATATTGAAAACTATATTAGATATTAGCTTCATTGCTTACAAAAATTACATGCAAGTGGTACTTCCTTTTTATTGACTTTCATGAAAATATTTTTAGTTTCCAGTATAAATGACAGCATATTTGTATTATGTATATTATCCTTAGAGCTCACATAAAGTTTACAAGCAGTTATTTTTGGCAGATAGAATGCAGCACCCAGTTAAATGTTAATGATCTTTTTTTTTTTTTTTTTGTACTAGGGTTCAGACTTACAACCTCGCACATGCCAGGCAGGCGCTTATGCCACTGAGCTAAATCCCTGGCCCTGAATGATCATTTTTTTCATGCCTAAGTCTTGTAACATGAACAACTACTTCCAAAATAACAATATGCAATGTATTAACTAGCGTTAATTTCCCACTATATTTTTGAAATACTGTGTCATTTGTATCCTTTTTTCTGTTTTGCTTTTTAAAACAAAAAAATTAAAATAAAATTTTAAAACTTTAAAAGTAAAAAATATGAATTTCAGATAAAAATGTGTGCAGATATGTACATATATATATTTTGTATATATATAGAGGTATGGATTACAGTATAAATGTCACATGCAGTGATATATTTTTACATATATATTTTATGCAATATTTTGTGGATATGTATGATTCTCAAATATTATCCTGAATCATATTATATTTTACATATATATACATATGTGTAAAATTTTCATGTGTGTTATATATGTTAATTAAGTTTCTTGGCACATTTTAGGTATATACGATGGTCACATTCATTATAAGAAATTTATGCCTGTACATGACACACATCGTTCTTTTTTTTCCATTCCCCTACGTTCCCTTTACCTCCCTCCCTCTCTTTATTCACAAAACTTTGTTTCCATTTTTTTCTTCTTTTCTCATCATTTTTTCTTTTTCCCTTCCTTTCCCTCTCCCTTCCCATCCTTAGTTCCTCTTCCTATTTGAACACTTTCTTCAAATTTATATTTAATTGGGTGTCCTGCTTTTTTTCAATGTGATTAACCTAACAACATGAGATGCTGGCTTACTATATTTCCTTAATTACTGTATTATAATGCAAAGAAAGTTAAACATGTCATTGAAGCTCATAACTACTATTATAAAGTCCAGAGTATTAACTGTGCAAGAAGAAAACAATCTACAGAGCTGTAGCACACTATTGAGTCTAATTGCATTCTATAACAAAGCTGATGTGAGGTGATTACCTCTATTTAGTAACAATTTAGTTTATCAAACTGGAAGATCTAGAATAAGGAGAAGTCCCCCAAGCAAAGCTGATGAGCTTTATTTCTGTCAACCCATCTAGAGATTTCAGCACTCTTGGTACTAATGACTAATCTACAGTATTGACACAACCTCCAGTGCACCACAGTCCAGCTGGTTACTGGGCTGCTTAATACACACACACACACACACACACACACACACACACACAGGAGTGAAATGAAAAACTATACCAGAAACATCATTAACTTTGTTGAGAGAAGTCCTAGATTATGGCCTCAGCTCTTCCACTATTATGTGTGAGCCACTCTTTAGATTATAGTTATTTTATACCCCGTCCTTTGTCTCAAATTCCTAATTTTATAATTGAGTAAAACTATAGCTCTGCCATGAAATTTAAATGAATAAGTTATGTGAGTATGATTTCCAGAGACCTTTCTGAGTATACATAAGGTAACATTTTTTAGCTTGTTAGACACATGTAATTATGAAGACATGGTTATATAAAATTGACAGTGCCCAAATAAGATCAACTATATGCAATATCTGTCCTTTGATTGTCTAAAAAATATCAAAAATTAAAGGTTTAAAGGTAGAAGCTCATCTCAATTTTGAAACTATATTTTGAAACTGCATTTAGTATATCAACCTAAAATGATAAGTATACACAGATAGACCAACACACTTTCATATTTTCCTTCAAAATTTCATATTGCTTTTCCATCATCTATTTCCCCCACTTAAAATGCTAAACAGTTACTCTGTGATGTGAGTCAAGAAAGCTGAAATCCTGTACCTCGTAAATGAGAATATTATGATCTTCTGCAGAAGAGCAGTAACTCACATTACTACCTTGGGGCACTCATTTTTTATCCTGTCCGAAGCATTAAAATGTCTTGTGCTCTTATGCAGAGAATAAGGATTTGCTTCAAAGCCGTTGGTGACAGGGATTGCAAAATGCTGATGTCCAATCTCCAAAAAATTAATGTTTTCCCCTAATTCTTCATTCTCTTTCTATTTTTCTTCAGCGATCGTGGTACTTTTTATCACCCTGAGGCGCAGTAAAAAGGAGCCTCTGATCATTTCGGAAGAAGATGTGCGAGAGAACGTGGTCACCTACGATGACGAAGGGGGAGGGGAGGAAGACACCGAGGCCTTTGACATCACAGCTCTGAGAAACCCCTCCGCGGCGGAGGAGCTCAAGTACCGGAGAGACATCCGACCGGAGGTGAAGCTCGCGCCGAGGCACCAGACGTTATCCACCCTGGAAAGTATAGATGTTCAGGAATTTCTTAAGCAAAGACTGGCAGAAGCAGACCTAGACCCCAGCGTTCCCCCTTATGACTCCCTTCAGACTTACGCCTATGAGGGTCAGAGGTCAGAAGCTGGGTCTATCAGCTCGCTGGACTCAGCAACCACACAGTCAGATCAGGATTATCACTACCTTGGAGACTGGGGGCCTGAGTTTAAAAAACTGGCTGAACTCTATGGAGAAATAGAATCTGAAAGAACAACTTAGGGATCGATTCTTACAACCTTGTAGACTTTGCTTCCGGAGCAAATGAAGATGTAACCTCAGCAATGACAAGGAAGACGCTTGCGAACTGTACCTGGAACTCAACAAGCTGTACACAGCTCCTGTAGAAACAAGTGCCCTTTTTATAAGCAAAACTGGGTTATATAATTGAAAGAAAGTCAAATATAAAAAAAAAATACAGAGAAAAAGCTAACATTCCTTGTGTATGTTTTCAATTGCTCAATAAAGTCTGTCGTACATTTAATTAACAATACCTGGAATAAGCCAAACAATGAATATCTGTTTCAATATTTGTGATTTATTTTTTCCCCAAAAGCAAAAAAAAAAAAAAAAAAAAAAACCCTAAACACAGGGGCTCAAAATCAATGACAACTACGACTTCCTGGGGTGGCACACTGAAAAGGAAACTTGTGAAAGTAATCATGACCTTTTCCCGCTCTTCTGGGTAAACCCTTGAGACTGGCAGTCTGCTATGGTGACAGATCTCGTGAGCCTTGTCTTGTTTTGAAATCACGTGAGGTGTTCCCAGTGTATCAGGCCGCCCTGTCCTGGACTTCTCTATACCATTTCCCTGTGCCCTCCCCAGTTCTTCTCTCCATTCAAACTTGATGGAGCATGGGGATTTGCTGCCTGCACTCTTCTGTATGCAATTTCGGTGCACAGCTGTGCATCAACTGTCTCTGTCCCTTCCGCCCTCCTTCATTTTAATGGGACAATCCCTTTTCTAAGTGGGAACCATAAGTGGTTGAAGGCAAACTACAATAAAGTCAGGAAGACTTTCATTTTAAAAAAAAACAGCTAAAACCTTATCTTATGTGACATGTTATGGAACACCAAATTCTCCTTTTGTTAGAACGTGAAAATCAGCAGTTTTAGCCATTTCTGTAACTAAAATCAGTTGTCCCAAGTTTCACTGATTAGTTTATACTGCAATCTACTTACTGATTTATGTCTTTGATATTTACCAAAGTAAGTCTCAAAGACATACATGCTTCACATGATAATGTTTCAGTCTGAAAAAATTCCTATCCTTTTGTGAACATTAACTACTTAGACTCATGGTTGACTGACCTCTTTTCTTTACACACATTTAGACTCTTAATCGCACGATGTGATTAGTTCTTACATGTTTGATGTCTACACAAAAATATGTAGAATTTGGCACAAAAAAATAGGAGAATCACAGTTTTTCTTGGACACAATCTTGAAAGTTTGGAGCTTCGTGCTATCAAAATCACAAAATAAAAATGACACTGACTTCCCTGCCTACCTCACAGGGTTGTTGTGAGGGTCACAAGAGCATCTGTAAAAGTATTTTGCACACTGCAAAGTCCTGTGTTCCCTAAAGCCTTGCAGATACTATTTTTTAGTTCTTTAGTTTATAAATATATGTTTACATACATTTTCATAAAATATCATATTGCCTTAGGTGAATTTCATGAGTTCAGCTAATGTTTAAATATACAACATACCAGTCTAATTATTTTACTATTTTCCTAAGCAATCTAATTTTTTGAGACTTTGTTTTTCCAAATTCGTCCTAGATAATATTTTATTGTTGCTATTGATCTTGAAGTAAAATTTCACAGCATACTGGTCTGAGTTACTAGATATGATCTCAACATTGTATTGGTAATTAATTGGAATTTTTAAATTCATGAAATAAGAATTATTTGAAGGGGGCAATTTTTCTTTACTCTTTAAAATTTTTACCATCTATTGTCCCCAAAAGTTATATGACATATTCTGTCTGATTCTAGCCACATGCAAAATTTTGGATTTTTGCCTGTTTGTCACTGTCTTATGCTATATTATATTCCAGTTTTGAGGTATGGGAAGTGAGTTTAGTTTGAGTAATTCTCAGTTTGTGTTTAAAGTCTAAGGAATAAAATGTAATTTAATCTTTTACAACGTTTTAGTTTTGCAGATGCTGCTTTATCATTTTTTTTACTTCATAATGGCGTGCATTCCAGTGTCAAAAGAGGGAGGGGCTTGGAGGGCACCTTCTAGATACACAGGCTTTGATTGTGCTTATGCTGGATTCTGTCTTCCCTGTTGGAGCTTAACCTTGGAGAACATCTGTGAATCATGGAGTAGTTACTTTATTATGCAGAGAGTACTGAGCAGATCAAGTTTTAGAAGTTAGAAATTCCTTTGAATTTAGATTTTAGATAAACTATCCAAAATTTTTTTTTTAAAAATTCCCCTAATAACTTTGCAGAGGAAGATTAGAAAGATGATCTTCTTTTTATTCATATAGACATTTATATAAAAGTCAAGGTCTTACACATGATTCTGGTAAGAAAATACTTCACTAATTTTATAAAATAAAGCACTGGGTTTTTTTAATTTTAAAGAGAAAACAACAGAAAATTCAAGAAGCAAACAAACATTCAAAAAACAATAACAAAAGCAAAATGCTCTTAATCCAACTTGATTTACACTGCATTATGATAACATATTGCTTCTAGGCCCTGATGCTAAATCTAAGTATAAAGACAAATGAAGCATTAGTCTGTAAATATTTTCCATGTTGATTTGTTTTAAACTTTTGTTAATGAAAGGGTTCTAAGCACTGTATTTTATATGGCCTCTGAAAGTAGCCCTATCAATTTGACATTACAGTTCTGACATTTATTGTCAGAAATTCTTCCTGTGACAATTCCGTACAAACATATCTGAAGAAGCAATTGAGTAAAAAATGATGACTATGAGAAAGATTTATACACAGGTAAATTGTAACTTTACTACAATGTGAGATCAGCCACATGCCTCTGTGCTGCTTGGAACTGCATTCACTTAGCCACCCTAATGTGTACACATACTGTATCCTCCTGAAGAATATTTGGAGAGTGTAAAAATTTACAAAGCGAAGATTTAAATGTTAATTTGATCTATTTATATGATGAATATAAAATTTTAGTGAAAGTTCAATACATATAGATGATTCAAAGTGAAACGTTTGGACTTTTATCCAGCCTAATTTTCAGTGATTTCAATTTGGCATTAAGCCACAGAGGTGGTAATGTGAAGATCAGATAAAATTATCAAAAGGCATAAGTCAAATTTAGAAACGCTGGCTCATTAGACACAGTACAGTGAGTAGTTACTAACAAGTGCTTGAGTTTCCTACTTAGTACATGCTGTTCAGTCAAAAATCTGCACAAGAGGAGGAAAGTGTATGGAGTCCACTATTTCCTGCAAAGAAAAAGTTTAACACGAAATTAGTCATTTACTTTTATTGATGCTGTTGCTGTTTTTCTTATAGATTTCTACACATAAGTTGGATTCGGTGTCTCCATTTTGTTATAAATATAAGGAAAAGGAACAAAAATTCAAATAGATTCATTTCAGAGCCACCAAGAAACTCCAGTGTACTGAACATGATAATGAAACATCCTTGAATCTAGTAAGTCAGTGTGTGTTAGCGTGAGCAGGGTTTCATCAGCTTTTGGATAAATTAGAACTCTGTAACTGATTCTACTGAAAAAAGAAAGTCTCACGCTTCAAGATAAGCTGGTGTTTATCTTCTGTTAAGTTAATTGAATTCCTTTCCTTTCAATTTCAAGTCTAAAATCTTGGGGAAAATGTAAGGCACATTCAAAAATCTCTCTCTCTCTCTGTCTCTCCCTCAGATCAATACTATCTGAGATGCAAAAACACTTTAAGTTTTTTTTAATCTTCTACCCCATCTGCAGAAATATTTTTTTTTCAGTGTAGGATGAGAAATTTCATAAACCTCAAACCCAAAAGAATCTTACAAACTTTTGAAGATGACTGGAACAGCAGCCAATTAGTTTTTTAAATTTCTCAAATACAGAACTTTAAAATTAAAAATTAAATGCAATACTTTTTAAATCCATTTTCCAATCCATTTTCCTATTCTTACAATAGAAGTTTTAAGGAATGAAGTGAAGCAGTTATTTTATTTAAAAAAACGAAATCAGAGAAAAATAGAAAAGCTTTTTTCTTTGAAGTATTCATTAAAAAATAACAGAGAATCTTTCTCTAGTTAAAAAAAAAAAAAACAGACAAAAAGTGTTACATTTGTCTACTTTATTGGGTTCCTGGCAATGAATATTTGTTCTTCAACATTTTAGAAACATTGAAACTTATGTTAATAATGACTCTTTTTAAACTCTGTGGTGATAGTAAGTGGCGGAAGTGGGCACTCACGGTATTTTGAAATTGCATTCCTTGAAGGAAAGAAGTACCACTCATAGATAGCAATGAGTTGTCAGATGATTTAGTCTTACTGCTCAATGGTATTCACTTTGGAACAATGAAAACGGGCTATAATCATGTCATCTGAATAATTTCATCATGCATATTTTCCTTATATGAAAAAGCATCATATTCTTATTCTAAATCATTTGGTGGCATTTTAAAAGTGTCATTTCAAGTACATACCTTAGTTTCTAAAAGAAATTCACAATTACAACTAACACGTAGTAGTTGAGTAAGGTATTCCACACACGCACTACCTAAGATACTATTGAAGACACTGAGAAGGATACGGAAAAAGATCCTAGTGATACCTGTCATCATCAGTGTAACAGAGTCTCTTTAGAGAACTAAGGTCTGCCCATCAAACGCCGTGGGCAGTGGAAAAGAAAGCACAATGGCAAGCATTCTAGCAGAGACCCAGAAGCAAGGCTGTGAAAGAGTACAGCAGTGTCCATAATGTGTGACATTGGACAAATTCATAGGATGGAGAGACCAATAGTAAAGGGAACCTAGAGGGAGACAGAAACAAAGGAAGCAGTTACACAAACGTCCAAAAGTAACTTGCTCTGATTGTATTAGAGAAAATTAGTGCAGGGAAAGAATGCCAATGTAAGACTTTAAGAGGAGATGAAATTAGACTTCGGATGATGGATCAGATCTTAATCTTTAATCAATGTCATTGGGTTTATTGAGTTTACAGGAAAGCGCTCGTGGCCAAATCTATTTTTTTGTGGGGGGAGGGAGGGCTGTATCTTTTACTAACACTGTCAGTCATTAAAGAGCTATTAAATGAAAATTCTAGAGTGTGTGTTCCTGTAGGACAGGATTGAATAATTTTATGTTTTCCAAAAACTGCAATAGCAGTATTAGCAATATACTTTGAAAGTTTTTAAAGCATCATAGGTAATGTAAATCTAATGCTCCATTGTTGAAAACATAGAGTTTTATACACTTATTCATCTTTTGAACAAAATGAAGACAGACACGCTTTCAAGAACAAAATTTTTTCACAAAACCTTATTCGTGGCTACTTAAGTACCTCTATTTTCTATAATCAGTTTTTAGGCATAAAAATATTTTTTGAACCAAAGAAATATCCAAGAACCAAAGAACAAGTTGCTGCCTTTTTATGAAGACATTACTTATTTATAATGAACTATTTTTAATCCTTAGCAACACAAAGATAGCACATATGCCAGTGCTTGATTAGTTAGTAATTTATATTTAGTTTCCTTTTTAAAAAGTCTCCATTATGTGACATGAAGATTCAGTGATTTGTTTACATTAGTAGTAGGTAACCTGAAATTCTTACTCTTGAATTTTCTGCTCTTCCTGTGTTTTTTCTTTCATATTTACTGTCTTGCTTTTATAACCCTTGAAAACTATATTTCAACAATCTCTTTAATTTATGTGCTTTTCTGAATAAATTCAAGAATTTGTTATTCACAAGTAGAGAATAGTTACATTGCCTCCAGTGTTAGGATTTCGGTGCATTTCCTGTCCGGTAAAAAAATCATGCTTTACTTCAGTAAAAAGTAATAAAAAATTGCATTCAGAAAAGTACTC